>PVKP010002008.1:0-35000 GCA_004027715.1 Plecturocebus donacophilus
GACAGGGTTTCACCATGTTGGCCAGGCTGATCTTGAACTCCTTACCTCAAGTGATCTGCCCACCTCAGTCTCCCCAAGTTCTGGGATTATAGGCCTGAGCCACCATGCCCAACACGTCTTCTGATACATCTATCACTAATGCTCCTAAACTGCACAGTAGTTCTGTGTACTACTCACATTTAAACCACCTGCAAATGCTCTTCAGTAGATATACCTGTCAAGAAAAAGACAGAGGCAACCAAAAGAAACACTTTCCCTAACCTAGTTCTTAAACAAAGACAAAAAAGTAGGAACCAGAGAAAGCAATTATTCCCATAACATATTTAAATCAGATAAATATTTCCACTTGCCATCTTGCAATTTGAAAGTTGGTAATGGCTTATGGTGAGTAAAAGAGTTTGGAGTGTGGGCCTATCTAGGAAGATAGCAAAGTCGTAAAAAGCAAAGTTTCTGAGGTCAGACACCTGAGTTTATCTTCTAGCTTTGTTATTTATGATCTAGGTGGCTTTGGGCAGGTTGCTTAATCCCCTGTGTCTCCGTTGCTTCCAAGAGATACACTGGAGAGTCGAAAAAATAACATTCCTAATATAATTCCTGTTCCTTTATCTCACCAGCCGCCTATAGCACACTACACTATGGGTTATTTTTTAAATGCATACTGTGAAGATTTTTGAGCATTGCATAACTATATTGCATTTTTTTTTGTGTTAAATGTTTTTCATATATAATTTAAAAATTATCACAATAATTGTTGTGATATGATTTGGTACTTAATTTTTAATAAAAGCCTAAAAAATGAAAATGGCTTGAACTTCCAGGTCTTGAAAGGTCCTGACTTAATCTCATGGATGCTTAATTTATCTGTCATATGTTCGGGCTATTAATGGCTATCATATAGTATTTTTTGGTAAAGGTTAATAAAATAGAATGTGAGGACCAGCACAATGCCTGACACATAGTGGGCTCTCAACAAATCACTTCTGTTGTTTTTCAGCATGAAATAATTGCTCTTTTTAAGTTTTATCATTGGTCCCCAGCATACCCCCAAAGTTCAGGAAAGGGATGGAAAGTGAAAATTTTATAACTTCTGGAGACCTCCCCCATGTGCGGGGCCTTCCTCTGGGTAAAACAGAGGAAGATTTGTTATCATGGATCTTTCTTTCTCTTTAATATTTAGAGAATATGGGCACAGAAGCCTTAGAAGACAGAAATTTAATTCAAAGACTAAATGCATGAGAATGGAAATATTGTAGAAGGTGGTATACTGCTACAAAACCTAACTTTTAAATGTAACTGCCAGCCAGGTGTGGTGGCTCACACCTGTAATCTCAGCACTTTGAGAGGCTGAGGTGAGTGGATCATGAGGTCAGGAGATCAAGACTATCCTGGCCAATATGGTGAAACCCTGATCCACTAAAATACAAAAATTAGCTACTCAGGAGGTTGAGGCAAGAGAATAACTGAAACCTAGGAGGCGGAGGTTGAAGTGATCTGAGATCGGGCCACTACACTCTAGCCTGGGCAACAGAGCACGACTCTGTTCCCCCCATCCTACACCCTAAAAAAGTAATTACTAACTTTAAAAGAAGTCAGGAAAAGCTGAGGAATAGTTACTACTGTCTTTTCTATCACAGGGCGCACCCTCCTCTTTTATACCTGTGTTTTTTGTAAATGTTAATAAACACAAATGTAAAAAATAAAATAAGCCAAGGCTCTAAGAAGAAGCGCAGATAGGAACATTTCAAACAAAGTATACCTGACTAGTAGGCACCCAGCCAGATGGCCTTTCTTCCAAAGGAAATTATTTAGGGGCATTGTGTAGCGCTATCTGCAGTGAGCAAGATAGCAAATCGTAAGGGCGTATTAGGCAGTTGGCAAAACTTGTGCTGGGGCTCCAACTATACTGGACACAGAAGTCTCTCTGTTATCCAGGTCTTTATTTCCCACTTGCAGGATGATATGCAGCCAATTCCCTTTATCCCTTGAAGGCTTCATCCTCCCTCTGACCATACATGGCGACCCTTTGGCCTTTTGTCATTTTCAATTATTATGAACCTAGGAGGATGGAAACTAATTTTAATATCTTCTGTAATACAACATAAAAGAAATATAAATGTATTAATTTAAAAAAAAAATCAGTGACTAAAGCCAATTTATTTTCTTTGGCCAAGGATTTCTCTGCTGATCCTGCCTATAGAAGAATTTTAGTTTCCTTTCAAATATTCTACCAGTGCCAAGTTAAGAAGTTACCTGAAAGAGAATGCATAAAAATAAGGTTGAAACGTCTCAGCTTCATTCCTTTTGAAAAGATGAGAACATAATGCATTACTTATATAGCAGTGCTTCTCTGATTCAGTGGGACAGCTTGATGAGAAGATATGATACTTTGTACATAACCATTGTTTTCTTTTTGTTATCAATAAATTGAGTCTTTACTTCATTAGAGCCTACCCAAATGCATCACTGCAACAGATCATCTCCCCACATTACTGTATCCATTATGTGCAGAGCAAGTTCATCCAATTTCCCCAATAGTTTATGAGAAAAAAGAGCAAATTAAAAAGGTCTGCTCTCTTACATATCAAGATGATTTATGCCAGTGTGTGAGCCCACGTATTTATATTTTCTCTAGCCCTTCTAT
Source organism: Plecturocebus donacophilus (assembly GCA_004027715.1). Lineage (NCBI taxonomy): Eukaryota > Metazoa > Chordata > Mammalia > Primates > Pitheciidae > Plecturocebus > Plecturocebus donacophilus. Next base: position 2,642 of record PVKP010002008.1, read on the forward strand.
TTGCTTAATATATGAAGTAGGAAAGTTAATATTCTTCTGAAAAACTCTTTTCTGGTCTCTACTGATTTGAACATAAAGTTCAAAAGGAGATGATATCTTATAAAGACTCTAAGCTTACTGCATTAAATTAACAATACTAATCTCAGTGTTTCACATGGTACTTATGAAGAGCAGTTTTACAGACATTAAATGAAAAATGCCAAAGCTGTCTTTTATATGAAAAGCAAGAATAGAAACTTCTCTAAAGATCACTTCAAGTCTTTTTAAAAGATATACTTCAGTTAGCGGTGGTGAATAGGGGGGCAGAAAGAGAACCACATCAAATGGGTTTTTCTCCTGCTTACGATCCTTCAACTTCAGACCTTTCTAAACCCCACTGATCTGGAGGAAATAAACAGAAGAAAGGAGCATAGCAAGAAGAAGAAGGAGAAATGGACAACCATTCAAAAACGTTTAAAAAAAAATCATCAATCACCAATCTCAGGAACTCTGGGAAGGAAACCTATAACATTAGAAAATCCAGTTATACTCCCCTTCAGACATACTCCATGGAGACAACTGAAGAGGAAAGGAGTGCAGCCCACTTCAGCCTCAAACAATTTTGCACATGGCATAAGGAGATGGTAGAATGTGAAAGGGGCAATCTGCAGGAAGATCTCGTGATTCTATAGAACTTAGTAAAATTCCTGCTCATCGCCTTAGTTTTCCAATTCTCCTTTTCCCATATGTCTATGGAGATAGGATATTTGAGCAGTCTCAACCACCTCTGTTCTTGATTTCACATGTCTATTAATTTACAAAACATCTACTGAAAATCTCTCACATGGTCAGCTAGGATTAATAAAGACATCACACATAAACAATGTCACTGCTAAGTTTATTTGGCTCAAGGTCTCACAAGGTATGTGAGAGAGGATGTTGGAGACAGATCCAAGAATAGAAGACTACAACAGTGGAATGAAAAGAGTATGCATCAGGTGCTGTGAGATTCCACTCAGACAGTTTGTCCAGACATGATTTTGTTTTTGGTAATAAAAATTTAAGTCTATGATGAGTGCCTATCCGCACAGATAAGTTTTTTTTCCAGAGTAAAAGATAAGCCAATAATGACCACTTCTTTATTTCACAAATTGTTAGTCTCCATAGTGAGGTATGGATCAAAGTCTGGTTGGAGAATATTACGAATAATTGTGAATAATGCTCCTACTTATTTACTTTGGGGAAAAAGTTGAGCTAATGCTTAATGACCTGTATTGGATGCCACCAAATCACAGTGGAAATTGATGGAAGAAAAGGAAGTTCAACAGTGGCACAGGCTGTGCAGTGAGTTGCCCATCATTGTACAGAAGGTCACCTTCAGCAGTCTGAAGTGTCTTCCAGTTTGTGTGTACGTTGGTTAAGTTGATTGATAGATCACACTGTTTAGCATAGTACGTCACTACAACTAACTCACAAAAGAGACAACAGAAATATATCATTTGTAAAAAGAAACCTTGAATTGCAAACAATGCTTGGAATGTGTGCCCAGAACAATAACATGGCAGAGGTAACAACTCTACTTAGAGAAATCTATTTCAGTTATGTGGCCGTAAATGGAAAGAATGATATATTCAGATCAGATATAAGTGGGTCCTAAATAATGTGAAATTATCGGGATGCTCTCTGATATCAGAGTTACCTTTTGTACTCAGAAATGAACTTCATCCTAAATGTATTATGTGAGCTTTTAATAACTGCTGTATTGCATGGTACAGGTACCAAACAGACATATAGACCGATGGAGCACAAGAGAGACCTCAGAAATAACACCACGTATCTAGGTTATAACCTTCCAATCTTTGACAAACATGACAAAAACAAGTAATGGGAAAAGGATCTCCTATTCAATGAATAGTGCTGGGAAAACTAGCTAGCCGTATGCAGAAAACTGAAACTGGACCCCTTCCTTACACAAAACTCAATTTAAGATGGATTAGAGACTTAAATCGAAAACACAAAATCATAAAAACCCTAGAGGAAAACCTAGGCAATACCATTCAGGACATAGGTATGGGCAAAGACTTCGCAACAAAAATGCCAAAAGCAATTGCAACAAAAGTTGAAATTGACAAATGGGATCTAATAAACTAAAGAGCTTCTGCACAGCAAAATAAACTATCATCAGAATGAACAGGAAACCTTCAGAATGGGAGGAAATTGTTGCAATCTACCCATCTGACAAAGGTCTAATATCCAGAATCTACAAGAAATTTAAACAAATTTACAAGAAAAAAAAAACATCAAAAAGTGGGCAAAGGATATGGACACTTCTCAAAATAAGACATTAATGCAGCCAACAAACATATGAAAAAAGCTCAACATCACTGATCATCAGAGAAACACAAATCAAAACCATAATGAGATACAATCCCACACCAGCCAGAATGACAATTATTAAAAAGTAAGGAAACAATAGATGCTGGTGAACCTGTGGGAAAATATGAATGCTTTTACACTGTTGGTGGGAATGTAAATTAGTTCAACCATTGTGGAAGGCTGTATGGCGATTCCTCAAGAATCTAGAACCAGACGTACCATTTGACCCAGCAATCCCATTACTGGTTATATACCCAAATGAATATATATCATTCTACTATAAAGACACATGCACATTTATGTTTATTGCAGTACTGTTTATAATAGCAAAAATATGAAAACCACCCAAATGCCCATCAATGATAGACTGGATAAAGAAAATGTCATAACATATATACCATGGAATACTATGCAGCCATAAAAAGGAATGAGATCACGTCCTTTAGAGGAACATGGATGAAGCTGGAAGCCATCGTCCTCAGCAAACTAACATAGAAACAGAAAGCCAAATACCTTATGTTTTCACGCACAAGTAGGAGTTGAAGAATGAGAACACAGGGACACAGACAGGGGAACGGCACACCCCAGAGCCCGTTGGGGGTTGGGGGCTGAAGGGAGGGATCTTAGAGGATGGGTCATTAGGTTCAGCAAAACATCATGGAACATGTATACTTATGGAACAAACCTACACGTTCTGCACATGTATCTTGGCTTTTTTTAAGAAGAAAAAAAACTGCTGTGTTAAGGCATAGATGAGATGGAAACTGCACATTTAGTAAGCCCAAGGTATGATGTGCTTCTTACGTTTTTATGAAGATATTTATGTTAAAACTTTTTCAATTATTAAAAGCAAGTATAAAACTGAAATTAGAACTAAGTTCTGAATTGACATATATCAATAACCCAAAGTACAAATCAAGATTTTCAAAAATAATTAAGTACATATAATCACATTGCCCCCACTACAATTATTACAAATACTCTAGTATTATATGCAAGAAGATAACAATATGCAATATATACAATTCTAACATGTTAATGACAGCAAAAATTTTTTTTGGTAATTCACAAAAATATTCAAATATTTAATTTTTTATCTATCTCAACATTTTATATTTCAGGTTTTCTTTGTTTTGGACACAATATTTTAGCAGAGTAATACAATTTTTTATAATTTATAAATAAACACAGTGAGATGTATGTGTTTTCTATATCTATATACAGTTGACCCTTGAACAATTGAGATTTGAACTGCATGAGTCTATTTGTGGACTGTTTTCAATAAATGTTACACCAAGTGTGCCTGCCTCTCCTGTCTCTCCTTCCACATCCTCTACCTCTGCTACTTTGCCTAAAACACACCAAGAACACCTTCCTGTTTCTCCTCCTCCTCAGCCTACTCAATGCAAAGACAATGAGGATAAACACTTTTATGATGATCCACTTCCACTTAATGCATATTAGATATTTTTCCCTTTCTCCCTCCCTCCCTCCCTTCTTTTTTTGCCAAGACAGGGTAACCTAGGCTGGAGCACATTTTTGCAAACATAGTTTGCTGCAGCCTCGACCTCCTGGGCTCAGGCGATCTCCCTGCCTAGACTCCATGTAGCTGGGACCACAGACATATGCCAACACACTTGGCTAATTCTTTTATGTTTTGTAGAGACAGAGTCTCTGTCTGTTGCCCAGGCTGGTTTCAAACTCCTGGGTTCAAACAATCCTCTGGGCTCAGTCTCCCGAAGTGCTGGAATTACAGGCATGAGCCACCATGCCCAGCCATAAGTTTCTTAATAACATTTTCTTTCCTCTAATTTATGGTAAGAATACAATATATAATAAATATAACATATAAAATATGTGTTAATCAACTGAATATATTATAAGTAAGGCTTCTGGTCAACAGTAGACTACCAGTAGTTAAGTTTGGGGGAATCAAAAGTTGTATGTAAATTTTTGACTGTGCTGAGATGGGCATTCCTAAGCCCACATTGTTTAGGAGTCAACTGTACTTTTTAAATTTATGGGGCAGATAATCCAAAGTATTGATGACCCCTATCATTACAGAAGAAACTGGGGCACAAAGATGCCCACTCTAATAATTTTATATCTTTTTCTTTTTCTCCATTACCAATTACCATAATCTTAACACTACTCATTTGCTATGCATGGAAATTTTCATGAACATAAACACCAAGGCTCAAAGTATTTGGGGTGAAATATATTTCCCCTTCTCTGTTTGATATTACTGAGAAAGAATCTATTTGGGAGAAGATGGAAATTTTCAAAGTAAAATGGGTGAACTGTAATTGTAAAAATTATACCTATATCTTGGAAGACATTAAGCCTTTCATGACAATGCTATTTTAAGTAATTTTTAAGCTTAAGTTTTCTAATCTTCCATAAGGATATTTATCTATTTAAGAATATTTGCTAGTTTTTTTAATATAAAATACTCACAATTGATAAAACTCCAGTTTTTTTAAATGGTAGACAAATTATCTTTCCCTAAGATTTGCTATCAAGTTGAAAAAGGCACATATCTAAAATGGCATGAGAAAGCAACATAGCAAACATATTTCCTAGTGATGAAATATAACACTGCTATTAAACTTAGAGAATAAAAGCAATTGATCATATTGAACTTCAATTTTGTACTTTAACACCATGTGGTAAAATAACAGAATCTAAACAATATATGAGTAAAATTTTCTAAAAAAATATTAGTAACTTATGTTTTCCACTGGTTTAATCATTCTCTCTCTTTTAATAAAATTCAAGTAAAAATGACTGAGTGTCGTTTTGTTTCTGCTGTGTTTCTACAGGTCATATTCAGAGTTGACTAAGCACCATAAGTGTTCAGCTGACTTTGATTTTATTTTTATCACATGCCTCATAAAATTGATTTAGAAACCTAAAAATGTGTTGCTAAAATATTAAATTGTGAACAGTAAGAGCTTATTGAGTTTCCAAAATCTAACAAGAATGGTTGGCTATGAAGGCAAACAAACATTCTTCAAATGTAGCCAGACACATTTTAAAAACTCTTGGAAAGATCTTGAAGATTCAGAAGTGCATGATTGACTGATATCCTGCCAAAATTTCAGAACCAGTAGTCTGTTTTCGGAAGACTTCTTCTGCATGGATGCCTAGTAATATTCCTATCATAAAGCGGTTTGGCTCTATTTTAAAATTACAATGGAGGTCTAGTAAATTTGGAGAAAATTTCCATTCATTGGAATGTTTACAGTTAATTTCTACACAGGCATCTTTCTTACATTATCTCTGCTTCATAGAATCTTCATCACATTTTAACTGTCATCAGAATCCAGCTTTTCTCTTGGCTATATGCTTCATCATTTTCCTCTTACTGTTAATGGATTGATATGATTGATTGATGGAACCCCTATTCTAAGAACATGTTACTCAGATGCAGGGGTGTTATGATGCTTTGAGCTATGTCACGGTAGCAGCCCAAAACCTATGCTGCAATGCCCATGCTAGAGGAAAACTAAATCCTAATAGCTTTCAATAATAAATATTCATTTTAAATGACCAGTGATTCCAAGGAAAAAAGTTAGGATACCCACAAAACTGAATTCCTCCCCAGCAATACCCTTTCCCTTAAAGGTCTGAGTTCAAGCAAATGCATCCCATTAGGACCCAGTCCTGAATATTGAAGTAAATGAACAAATGCTCCTGGATGTATGAAGGCCCCAGCAGTAAAGCTGAACACTTCATAGACTGTCTCTTAGAGCCTGATTGATGCTTACTTAACTTATAAAGGCGGGATTTTACGCTAAGATAGATCAGATTTAAGATACTGGGTATGTAACACACCTGCTGTAGGACCATGGGAAAATTTCCTGACTTCTGTCGATTTTATTTTCCTTTTCTGTGATGGGATAAAAAACACCTATTCCTAGAATTGTTGGGGCTGGAACTGAGAAAATAACCTTCTGAGAGTAATTTATTTATTACTGGAAACCAAAGTTCAGTGTATATTAAGTATGTGTTTTCACATATTTTTCATTGGCCAAGCATATTTACTGGTAAGCATGTTTGTTTTCAATCTTCTTCTGTCTGGTTCAGATACCATGAAGGTAAGAGAAGATTCCTTACAAAGAACACAGGAAGGGTTAGGTGACTGTTGGAATAATCACATGTTCCACGTGTCCATTGTGTAACAAATTACCCTCTAAGTTGGTAAACTAAAACAGCAAACATTGATCTCACAGTTCTTATGGGTCAGGACTTCGGGAGTGGCTTAGCTGGGTGGTTCTGGCCCAGCATTGCTCATGAGTTTGCAGCCAAGGGGTAGGCTAGAGCCACAGTCACCTGCAGGTCTGTCAGGCCTGTAAGATCATCTGCCATGATGGCTCATGCACAAGACTGTTGGCAGGAGGCCTCACTTCTGGCCATGTGGGTTTCTCTAGAGGGAGACAGTGACATGGCTCCTGGCTGACCCAGAGTGAATGATCCAATAGAAAAAGAGAGAAAGAAAAAAAGTGACCAGACTAAATGCTGCAGCACTTTTTTAACCCTAACCTTAGAAGTGACATAGCATCATGATTGCCATAGCATGGTGTGATGTGGGAGGAGATTACAGAAAAGTGTGAATAACAGCAGGGGGGATCCTTGTAAGCAACTAGCATTTATAGAACACCTCTCAAGTCATAAAGCGCTTTTCACAAATAAAACAACTCTGAAGCAACAAACTAGACAGTTGAAATTACCAACCTATAGCCACAGTTATCAAAAGCATATACTCAAAGTGACTCAAAAGTGCTATTTTCCATTATATTATTTATATTTTCTTGGTTCTCTTAGTTGATCAAGATATACTGACTTCTACTTTGATACTAAGTAACTTCATCTTGATTAACTTCTAATAGTTAAATTACTGATTTTCATTTAAAATAAATAAAATACAGTGCTTAATTATGATGGCAGAAAGTTAAATTATAAAAAGAAGAATAAAACATTTTATTTTAGAATGGCGTATTTGAAAAATAAACCCTCTACTAACATAACATTGGGTCTTATTCCAAATCCTACTTTCTAAAAATTTAATTTACATCTTTTTAAAAATAAATATAAAAACCAGTGGAAATGAGATGTTATCTGATTTCCTATCTAGAAAGATGCATTTCTAACTTTGAATCAACTATATTAACATACTATACACACCTGAACTAGCTAGTAGTGGTGGGTAATGAACTATGCTCCTGTGTTATTCCAAGTAAACAGCCAACTTTAAGCCATTTTTTAAAAACAGCTTATTTCAGGATAAGTATTAAATACCAATAATTATTTACTTCATCATTTCTATATGACCGATTTGTAGTCAGTGTTACTGAAGAACCAAAGTTTAATTGTCAGTTAACTGACACATTATTGTACATGTTTCTATACGTGACTTAAAAATCCTAACTCATTTTAGATGCAAAGAAACCAGTAAATAGTCTCATGCCTGGCAGGGAGTGTTTGAAAACAAAAATGAAGATAAACAATGTCTTATCAGAAGACTCAATCTTCTAAACACTTTAGCATTAAAAATGATAAAAAATAAATCAGGTTTAGAGAGGAGAATATTAATGACTTGTCAGCAGAGTTAAAGTGATACTTATAGCTCTTTGCTATAGTATTGAGTTTGCTCCTAGTCTAAATCTTTTCTTAGTGTAATAACCAGAAGCTTAGCCCTGATGAACATCAAACATGGAAGATCACAGATCAGGCAAGATTGCAGTGTGTGTGTGTGTGTGTGTGTGTGTGTGTGTGTGTGTGTGCACTCATGTATATTTCTATCTTATATACAGGATCACTGGTGTGAGCTTTCTCTACATCTAATTCAAATGAGTTTTTTGCAGGGTAAAATTGATCTGTATACTTCTCTGTGAAAGTAACTTTCAAGAGGTAATAGTGCATGGTGATTATTTGGGCAATTTAGCCCATAATAGCTATGAGTGGGTAATGTTCCTTAATTGTTTTGAATACTACATCATGAAAATAGCAGTGTTTTCACTTTTGCAAATTATCTCAGAAAGTCTGAGATGCAGTATATGTAGCTGTTCCCAACTGTAATCTCTCTCATTGTACCTTTGAGAAATAAAGCTTGGATTGAGTGTCCTTACCCAATAAATCAAGAAGTAGAACTTGTCCCTTTGTTCTTACTTGGGGAATTTTAATCCTATATCATACTACTTTCGTCTCCAGATACAACAGCCTTAGCAGTACCTAGAGGAGTATTTCCATACCTCAATCATCTGTGGATCCCATACATGATTGCACAGTGCCTGTATCCTACCTAGTATTCCTTTCTGAGTTTTGCCATACCTAAGTAACCTTTGGATTGATATTTTAAAAATAAATTAGTTTTAGTAAAATAAATTTATTTTAAATAAAGTATTTAATTCTTATAAAATTACTACTTTTATAAATGGAAGATGCCCATAAAAAAAGAAAACCAAGATGTAAACAAAATATGGGTTTTTGTCTGCACTCCTATGCTTACTGAAACACTGTTTACAATAGCTAAGATTCAGAGGCAACCTAAGTGTCCATCAACAGATGAATGGATAAAGAAAATGTGGTACATATACACAGTGGAGCACTAGCTAGCCATTGAAAAGAATGAGATCCAGCTGTTTGTAAGAACATGAATGAAACAGAGATCGTTATGTTAAGTGAAATAAGCCAGGCAGAGAAAGACAAATACTGCATGTTCTCATTTATTTGTGGGATCTATAAATCAAATCAACTGAACACATGGATATAGAGAGTAGAAGGATGGTTACCAGACCCTGGAAGAGGGGAGTTGTAGAGGAGGTGAAGATGATTAACGGGTACAAAAAAAATGAGAGAGAATGAATAAGATCTACTCTTTGATACCACAATAGAGTTATTATAGTCAATAATAACTTAATTATATGTTTTAAAATAACTTAAAGAATGCAACTGTATCATTTGCAACTCAAAGGATAAATGCTTGAGTGGAAGGACACCCCACTCAAACATTTATCCTTTCAAAGGATATCCTGATCAAAGTATCTCACGTATTTTATAAATATATACACTTATTGTGTACTCACCAAAATTGTTTTATTGAAAGAAAAGGAGTACCATCAAAAAATAATCTGGATATTTTCTCAAAATTTCAATTTACCACCTTGCCTTGTTGAAGACTGAGTCTCATAGGTTTTCTCTTGTGAAAAATGGAGAGTCATAGGTTTTAGGGTGTTGATACAGATACATTTTTAATAACTTGAGGATGTACATTGAAGCTAACAAAAGAATGAAAGGAAACATGAAAGGGATTACTTCCATATTACATGATCCAACTACCTTTCAATGCCCAGTTTCAGCGTCATGTAAAATCAGTTTACTTAAACTAATGTATGTATCATACACTTGGAGGACTTGTGATCTAGACTCTAGCAGAAAGAGAATGGAATTTTAGCCCAAGAACAAGGTCCTAGCTTGAGTACGGCCACTAAACTGTTCAGTAAATCTGGTCTGACAACAAATATATACTGAGAGAACCATATGAAGCCTCATGTAACTCAATAAACTTGGTCTCCTTAGGCCTCAGGTTTCTCTGAAAAAATGATGGGACTGAAATGGAGCATCACTGTGTCCCTTTCTAGACTATGACTGCCTTCACCAGCTGTTTTCATTATTGACATTTTTGAAACTTTTTCATTTTACTTACCATAGTTAGAGAATTTTTTAAAGCCCCAAAGGACTGCTGCCTCACCTTTAACAAGATCAATTAGAAAATGTGAAATGAATGCTATCTCTTCCTAACACGATTACCTCAATATAAACTTAAGAGTGCCATTTCCAAAGTCAAATCATAATCTGGAGAAGTTGTCTTCAAGTCTTGTCAAAAGATGACTCTTCCCTTGGAAATTCTAGCGAAGATACCCAATCGTCTCTTCATTCTTGTTAAATAATGATTATTTTTAGATGAACAAGAGATCCTACTTTCCTCTCATTTCAGCAAAGATATTTCGCACTTTTTAAACTAGTCCAAATTCAGAATGGTTATGCCTTAAACCTTCTGTCATCAGAAATACACTCATTCAAGGAACTTTGTACTCTGTCATATGCGAATAAGTCAGCTTTGTGTTCAAGGTCTATTTTATGCTATGTAACTTATTTGTGAGATTTTAGTTTACTCTGTTATCCCTATATTGGAGCATTTTATGTTTTGACTTACATAACATAGCTTGTATTTACAAAGATGGGATTCAGTAAAGTTAGAAAATACATGTTATGAAGCAAATTTGTATAATTGGACATAATCCATGAAATACAGAGTATGTCTTTAAATAAATCAGCTAAGGTTATATAATACTGCAATCACATTTTATAAAATAAAGGTTTCTTAAAGAAAAGAGCAAAAATATCTCTAAGAGCTATAACTGAGATTCATTAAATGTCTTTTTCATCCATCAATCTTCTAAAGTATATGTTCCAATAAAAAAAGAAAAAGAAAAAGAAAAACACGGTGCAAATATCTTAGCAAAGATAATGGATTTCTACAGAAGTACTTTAAAACTAAGATTGGAGATAATAGATTACAAAAGTAGTCCATTAAAAAAAAAAGAAATGCCAAGTTAGACATTTTGGCTTTTAGAAATAAATGTGAATTACATAAGTTAAAAATCCAGATTCTGAGTCCCTCAGGCCATTTATGGATTACTGATGGTCTTCTTTTGAGTTCATATTTTCAATATTACACATCCAAAGGCTTAACTTGTAAAAGGCATCTGGCCTGATTCACTTGAAGAATTCTATTTTAATTCAAAGGGTATATAATTAGAATAGTAGTATTCTAGCACTTCAAGATATTTTTAAAGTTGTTTGAAAACTGCTATATTATCACAGAAGGTTCCTCACTGGCACAGAAAATGGAAAAGTTGCTCAATGTGTTCAGCATGCTCTTGAAGCTACCTTTTTATTGCCTTCCTCTCTTCATTTCCAGGCCATCAGTACCTCTTGAACTTACCATCACTGCCAGACCCTGCGGTTCCAAGAATTTGGGACCACAGGCTGAGTGACTATGCCCACCTAATTATTTTGTATTTTTAGTAGAGACGGGGTTTCACCATGTTGACCAGGCTGGTCATCTGCTGCCAACAGGGTTTCCTAAAGCATTGCTGCAGTCGTGGACCCCCTCCACCCAAAGGTCTGTAGGGCATCCTGTTCCACTGCAATGTATTCCAATGCCACGACCCCTCCCCAATCCATATTTCCAATCATTTTTCTCACTCTGCCATATCAGCAATGCTCTCTAACTCCTACAGCAGCCTCTACTGCTACCACCCTGGTCACAGCTACCACTCGTCTCACTGTTTCTAGTCTTCTTTTTTTTGAGATGGAGTCTCACTCCATCACCGAGGGTGGAGTATAGTGGCACAATGTCGGCTCACTGTAACCTCTGCCTCCAGGTTCAAGTGACTCTCGTGTTCCAGCCTCCCAAGAATTTGGGACTACAGGCATGAGCAACTATGCCCAGCTAATTATTTTGTATTTTTAGTAGAGACGGGGTTTTGCCATGTTGACCAAGCTGGTCTTGAACTCCTGACCTCAGGTGATCCACCTGCCTCAGCCTCCCAAAATGCTGGGATTACAGGCATGAGCCACTGTGCCTGGCCCTACTGTTTCTATTCTTGACCCTCAATAGTATGGGCCAGAAAACTTATTCTGTGAAGAGTCAGATGGCAAGTATTGCAGGTTTTGTGGGCCAAACAGTTTCTGCTACAACTACTCAATTCTACCGCTATAATGCAAAAGCAGCCATAGGCAATATATAAATGAATGAGCATGGTGATGTTTCATGCAAACTTTAGACACTACATTTCAATTTTATATAATTTCCAAGTGTCATAAAATCTTCTTCTTCTTCTTCTTCTTTTTTTTTTTGTTTCCATCATTTAACAATATAGAGGCAATTCTTAGTTAATGGACCACGCAGAAAAAAGAATAGACTGGATTTAGCCCACAGACTGTAGTTTGCTGACCTTTGCTCTACAACTTACTTGTAACTACTCTGTTTAGAATCCTGCAGTGGTTCCCCATTCCATTCACAACATATGCTAAAAAGCCTCATAAAATCCAGTTTTCCTTTGCCTTTCTTCCTTCTTCTCCAATTACTCCCTGATTTTTGTCTGTTGCAGCAAACTGACCTGCTTTCTGCTTCTGGAACACACTGAACACAGCCTGCCTTGTGACTTCTGCACTGGCTGGTCTCTCTGCCTGAAATTTGTGTTCCCAGGTATTTCTGTGGTTCTCTTGCTTACTTTAAGATTTTGACCAAATGCCATTCTCTGGTAGTCTATCTTGACCACTCTATTTAAATTGTAACCACACTGTTATGGACTGAATTGTGCCTCTCCATATCAAACTTATTTGTTGAAGTCCTAACTCCCACTACCTCAGAATGTGATCGTATTTGGAGATAAGATCTGGAAAGGGGTGATTCCATTAAAATATGGCCTTTAGGGTGGGCCCTAATCCAATCTGACCAATTTCCTTATAAGAAGAGAAAATGTAGACACACAGGGAGACACCAGGAACACACAGGCATACAGCAAAGATGGCACGAAGATATAGTGACAACGTGGCCATTTGCAAGGCAAGGAGAGATGCCTCAGAAAAAACCCAACCTGCTCATACCTTGGCTTTGTATTTCTAGCCTCAACTGCTGTGAGAAAAATAATTTCTGTTACTCAGGTTTCCTAGTCTATGATATTTCATAGTGATGGCTCTCTTAAACAAATGCACACTCTAACCTCCACAGTCTTCCCAAACGCACTTATCCTGTTGTATATTTACCCAGAGTATTTATCACCTACTGACATGCAATTTTATTTACTGGCTTAGTACATGTATTATCTGACTTCCCACTACATGAGGCTAAGATCTTTTGTTTATGGATATATCCAGAGTTCACAGAAGAGAGCCTTGCAAATGGTAGGCACTTAATGAATACCTGCTGGATAAATGAATCCCAGCAATGCATTCATCTCTTATATACCCTGCCTTTGTTTCTTTGCTCTTCCTGAGAGGTCCAAGCCCCAACTCCATATCCATGGCCAGTGAAACCCAGCTCAAATATTAACAATGCTAAGAATGTACCTCTTGCCACCAATACTCAGTGCTCTTTCTCTTTGGAGTCTAGTAATGTACTATCTATACTTCTTTTGTGGCGCTTAATATAGTCAAGCCTGTATTGAATTTTCTATAAATAGGTATATCTCAGAGATATTGCAGATTGTGTTATAGACTATGGCAATAAAGTGAATATTACATTAAAGTGAGTCATACAAATTTCTTGGCTTCCCAGCACACATAAAAATTTTGTTTATATCATACTGTAGTCTAAGAAGTGTGCTATTGCATTATGTCCTAAAAAAAGTACATACCTTAAATTAAAAATACTCTATTGCTAAAAAAATGCTAACCATCATCTGAGCCTTCAGTGAGTAGTAATTTTTTGCTCATGGAGGGTCTGGCCTCTATGTTGACAAATGCTGACTGATTAGGATGGTGGCTGCTAAAGGTCGAAGTGTCTAGTGTGACTCTTAAATCACACAACAGTGAAGTTTGCCACATTGACTGACTTTCTTCCATCAAGGATTTATCTGAAGCATATGATACTGTTTGAATAACACTGTATCCACAAGATAACTTCTTTCAAAATTTGAGTCAATCCTTTCAAACACTACTGCTGTTTACTGACTAAGTTTATGTAATATTCTAAATTATTTTTTGTCATTTCAGCATTGTTCATAGCATCTTCATGAGGAGTAGACTCCATCTCAAGAAATCACTTTCTTTACTCACCCATAAGAAGGAACTCTTCATCCATTTAAGTTTTATCATGTGATGGCAACAATTCAGTCACATTTCCATGATCTACTTCCAATTTTCATTTTCTTGCTATTTCCATCACATCTGCAGTAACTTCTTCCACTGAAGTCTTGAACCTCTCAAATTCATGCACGAATGTTGGAATAAATTTCTCCCAAATGTTGATATTTTGACTTCCTGTCATGAATCATAAGTGTTCTTATTGGCATCTAGAATGGTGAAACCTTTCCAGAAGATTTTCAATTTACTTTTTCCAGATCATCAGAGGAATCACTATTTATGGCAGTTATAGCCTTATGAAAAGTGTTTCTCCAGTAACAAGAGGGAAGTAAAAATTACTCTTTGATCCATGGGCTGCAGACTGGATGCTGTGTTAGGAGGCATAAAAGCAACATTAATCTCTTTGTCTCTCTCCATCAGAGCTCTTGAATGACCAGGTGCATCGTCAATGAGTAGTAATATTTTGAAAGTAATCATTTTTTTCTAAGCAGTAGGTCTCAACACTGGGCTTAAAATATAGAGTAAACCATTGTGTAAACAGATGTGACATCATCCAGCCTTGGCTGTTCCATTATACAGAAGAGACAGAGTATATTTAGCATAATTATTAAGGGCCCTTGGATTTTTACAATAATAAAGGAGAATCTGCTGCTACTTAAAGTCATCAGTTGCATTAGCCCATAAAAAGAGAGTCAGCCCTCCCCTTTGAAGCCAGGCATTGAATTCTCTCTAGTTACAAATATCTTAGATGTCGTCTTCTTCCAATACAAGGTTTTTTCTTTATTTTTATTTTTTGATACAAGGTCTTATTTTGTCACCCAGGCTAGAGTACAGTGGCCTAATCATAGCTCACTGCAGCCATGATCTCCCTAGCTCATGCAACCCTCCCACCTCAGCCTCCTAAGGAGTTGGGACTATATACAGTTCTAAGTAGCTGGGGTGATGTGCATGCACCACAATGCCAGGCTAATTTTTAATTTGTTTAAAGAAAGGTCTCCCTATGTTGATCAGGCTGGTCTCAAATTCCTGGGCTCACGCAATCCTCCCATCTTGGCCTCCCAAAGTGTTGAGAATACAGGCATGAGCCATCATGCTCAGCCAGAGGCTTCTTCATCTATACTGAAAATTTGATTTTCAGTGCAACCACATTTATCTATGACCTTAGCTGGATCTTCTGAATAAGCAGCTGCAGCTTCTACATCAGCACTTGCACTTCTCTGGTATGGATATGGCTTCTTATCCTAAACCTCATGAACCAATCTCTACTAGCTTCAAACTTTCTTCTGCAGTTTCCTTATCTCTCTCAGCATTCGTACAATTCAAAACAGTAAGAGCCTGTATTAGGCCATTCTTGCATTGCTATAATGAAATACCTGAGACTGGGTAAATTACAAAGGAAAAAAGCCTTCATTGGCTCATGGTTCTGCAGGCTGTACAAGAAGCATAGCAGCATCTGCTTCTGGGGAGGACTCAGAAAGCTTCCACTCATGGCTAAAGGCAAAAGAGGAGCACATACATCACAGAGCAAAAGCAGGAATAAGAGAGAGTTGGTGAGGAGAAGCCATACCTCCCCCTCTTATTTTTTTGAGACAGACTCTCACTCTTTCACCCAGGATGAAGTGTCGTGGCACAATATCAGCTCACTACAACCTCTGCCTTTTCAGTTCAAGTGATTCACCTACCTCAGCTTCCAGAGTAGCCGGGATTACAGGCACACACCATCATGCCCAGGTACACTTTTTGTATTGTTAGTAGAGACAGGGTTTCACTATGTTGGCCAGGATGATCTCAAACTCCTGACCTCAAGTGATTAAGCCCATGTTGGCCTTCCAAAGTGCTGGGATTGCAGGCATGAGCCACCATGCCCGGCCAATGCCACACACTTTTAAATGATCACATATTGCAAGAAGTCACTCATTATTGTGAGAACAGCACCAAGGGGATGTTGCTAAACAAATCATGAAAAATCCACCACTATGATCCAATTTTCTGCCACCTCCAACACTGGGATTAGAATTTGACATGAGATTTGGGTAGGGACACATTCGAACTATATCAGAGCCTTACTTTAGATTAGGCTTTGGCTTAAGGGAGTGTTGTGGCTGGTTTGATCTTTCACCTGGACCACTAAAACTTTCTTTATATCAGCAATAAAACTGCTTCACTTTCTTATTATTCATGTGTTCACGAAAGTAACAATATTAATTTCCTTCTAGAACTTTTCCTTTGCAGTAACAACTTAAGTGACACAAGAGATTTTGGCTATCTTGGCTTTCAACATGCCTTTCTCACTAAGTTTGATTATTTCTAGCTTTTGATTTAAAAGTGAGAGATGTATGAATCTTTCTTTCCCCTGAACACTTAGAGGCCATGGAAAAGTTATTAATTGAACTAACTGCAACAGGGAGGCTCAAGGAGAAGAAAAGACATGGGGAATGGCTGGTCAGTGTAGCAGTCAGAACACACACAGTATTTATTGATTATGTGCACTGTCTTATATAGGTAAGGTTGGTGGTGTTCCAGTTACAGTAGTAACATCAAAGATCACTGTTGACAAACAATCATAAAAGATAAAAGGATAATGAAAAAGAATGAAATATTACAATGATCATAATATGACTCAGAAACACAAAATAAATGTGCTTTTGGAGAAATGGCGCTGATAGTGTTGCAAGAGACAGGGTTGCCATGAAACTTCAATTTGTAAAAATTGCAGTATCTGAGAAGTGCAGTAAAGCAAAGCGCAATACAGTGAAGCATGCCTGAACGTTTTACATTCTCCACTAAATGTTCAGCTCCTTTATGGCGCAGCTATTGCCTCATGCATCTTAAAATCCCTTATTGTACCTACTGAGTGTGCCACACACTTTAAAGATACAACAGACCTTTGCTAAAATGAGGAAGATTATTATGATAAAAACACTAGTGAACAATTACACATTATGTCGGGCTCTATTTTAAGTCTTTATATCATTTGTTTTATCAGCAAAAACGTCATGAAGGTCGGACTATCATTGTCTCCATTTTATTCATAAGGTTACTGAACCTAAGATAAGTAACTCGCCCAAGATCATATGGCTCATGGCTCATGATTGGTGAAGGCAGATGTGAAGCACAAACCTATTGTTCTACAGACATCAGGATCTGTAGCATATTGACTGCCAGTTTAAAAATAAAATGCTTGCTTTAAACAAGATCATGCCTTTTGTGGGAACATGGATGGAGCTGGCAGTCATTAGTAAACTAATGCAGGAACAGAAAACCAAATGCCACATGTTCTCACTTATAAATGGGAGTTAAACGATGAGAACTCATGAACAAAGAAGGGAACAACAACAGACACTGGGGCTGCTTAAGGGAGGGCACTGGAAAGAGGGAGAGGAGCAGAACAAATAACTATTGTGTACTAGGCTTGCTACCTGGGTGATGAAATTCTGTAAAACAAACCCCAGTGATACAAATCTTCTTGTATAACACCTGTACCTCCAAAACTAAAATAAAAGTTAAAAAAAAAATAAATCTCTAAAGCACACAAAAAATGCTTAAAATAAAAATATTGCTATCATGTTAAATGGAATAAAAGGACGCATCACGTACCTAAATTCTTATCTATTTTAGAAGCTGCCATAGACCGATTTAACATTTCCAATGACTACTTCTCTTGCTTTGAAATATGAGAGGGTAGTCTTTGTGCATTGGTCAAATTTATATACCGACTGAAATTTTTAAATTCATATTTTGTAACAAAATTCTTCTCTACATCTTATTTTATTGGTAATACTTGAAGACTTAAAACATAAAATAACAAAACATATTAAATATGTTTGTCTTTCCTAAAAACAGGACTTTAATATCTAGGCAAATCTCTTATGCCTTTATAATATTTCATTAATAATTTAAAGAATGAGTAGTTTGTTAATACTGACTTCTGAAGTAACTAATTTCTACATGTTATTGTAGTTCAAAAATGTTTTTACTATAGTTTATATCATAGGAAAAAGCCAAGATTAATAATTATTCTTATTTTTTGGTGAAAATAAAAAAGAACTTAATTAAAAATGTTTTGAAAATTAAGGACTTTAAACTCAAGAACTGTTAGCAAGAATATATTACACATATTTGAGCAACATATAAGTTATCTGACATTTTTAGTAGAAAACATCTTTTGGTGGGAGAATATTAAGCATAATTAAGTAAAACCCTTTAAGTATATAAATTTATAATTTTATCATTTATGAAAGAGGTCTTTGAATCATATGTTCTACCTAATTTTGAACATCTTAAAATCAATACAAAGTGAACATATTTTAACATTTTCTAAGGAATTTAAAAAAATTGCATAATCTTCTACATAATACATTACTTTACACCGATTTATCAGTATGCAAAACAGGACTAGTACTATTTGAATGAGTACTGATTCCAGCCATTGCCTTTACAAATGCTGGCTTGTAAAAATACTTAATGGCACCTTGAATCAGGATCACTTTATTTTTGTGATGAGGAAATTGATATCATGGGGGGAATATAAACTTGTCCAAGGCCACCAGCTAAGATGTGATAGTGCTAAGATAAAAGTTCAGGTCATTTTGTCTCCCAAGTCTAAGTGTTTCTACCCCACCAAGCCACCACCTGAGGCACTTGTCACAATGTAAGGTTGTAAGAATAATGTTTTTCTGGAATAGCAGAGTAATAATCAGTATGTAGACTAATTAGCTGTTATGATCTTGTAAAATCACTTGAGTAACTTGGGTTCAATTGCCTCTTCTGAAAATAAAGAAGGCTGACCAAATAATTTTTAAGATCCATTGAGATGCAACATGTCTATGATCCAAGAATATGTTCTGACACAAAAAAATCTTTATATGAGTTACATGATAAAGATAATGTTGTGCATATTGTTGCCATTGTGTTCAGGACTTATACCACGTTGAGTGCAAACAAGCTTCTCAACCTTCCAAGTCCAGGGATTGTACTTTTATTTGAAGATAGGCTAGGAGGGCATCATTGGAAGGAACATTTGCATGTGTCTGGGAACATGCCCAGCACTTGGCTGTCTAGTTTCCCTTGGGGAAATTCAGTAGACACAGCATAAAACTGATCTTTAAAGTTCTAAAAGATTTTTATAGAACTGGCTTCATCACTCTTTAAAGCCTTTTGACTCTCGTTTGGCTCAGGGAATTACAAGATGATTAGGAAATTCTTTTTGTATCTCTCCTCATAAAACAGGCTCTATGTATCTTAACATATTATAGAACAGGAACATGAATGACTTGTCAGGCGTAAAGTCTCTTAGACTAATCTGGTGACCCTGCAAAATAAAAATCTTCCCATTGTAGAGGTAATAATATAGAGCCAGGAAAATTTACTACTCTCCAGGAGAAGAAAACTGCAGCTAGAGAACAGATCAACTTAAAGCCTTGTAATACTTCACTCAAAGCCTGGTAATATTTTTTTGTGCATGTAAAATCTCTAAAATTATAGTACATCCAAGGTGGTATCTTTTTGTTTCTAGTAATTTTACCATAGTCAAAGATGGGAAGAACCTATAAATTTCTAACATTAATATATTAGTTTATTTTATACAGATAGAGATATGGCTATTTTATTTTTTAAAAAACATTAAAATTCATTCATTATACATATAATATGTTCCTTGCAGAAAAATGAGAAAATACAAATACAACAACATTTATACATAAATCAACCACAAGATATATGACTTTTTAAACAAATGAGCAAATATACAGGACCTACCCTATTTAAAATGTATAGTTACACCTCCTCTGTGTACAGCTAGAGAGAATTCATGCTTCCAAGGCTCTCAATTATCTATAACCATTTTTATAACTGCAAGAAGTACCAGGTAGAGATAGAACAGCAGAACCATAGCAGGGATTGGAATGAGCCGTTGAAGTAGCCAAGATCAGCAATGACTAGGGAGTCACAATTCTAGCAACCTTGGAAAAGACATGCAAAGAAACAGGCAGGAAACAGTGTAGTTTTGTCCCCGTAAAAGCTCTAGTGTTGTTCAACTTTGTAGTACTTCCAATGACTGTGTAAGGAATATTGACTGTGCGTGGTCTAGGCACTGGATTACAATAACAACTAAAAACCCATAATTATTTTTAAAAGTTTATATTCCACTTTTATAGATATTTATAAATATTCTAAAACATTTTAGGTAGTGGTAATTTTTATGGAGAAGACTACCATATCTCCCAGTTTGCCTGGGAGTTTGGATTTATGCCTGTTTTCTGGTTGTGATTATTAAGATTGCCTCTTTTTACTCTCAAAAATGTCCCAGTTCTGGTGACCCTATCTGTAAAAGAAATTTCAAAACGATGAAAATACATATGGGAGGGGTTCTTGTGGATCAGATGGTCAGGAAATGTCTCACTACGTGGTATTTGAGCTGATAATCACACAGCTCTTAAGGGTAACTTGAATTTGAGAAGGGAAAACCATGTAGTCAAACAAAACTGTAGTTTAGATTCTCACGAATCTACTTTTATAGTTAGCCCTAGCACACCCTAGGTTTGGCACTTTGGGCTAGGTTCCCTGTGAGATACTCAAGAGTATAGCTTAAGGCTAATAATGTGATTCAGAAATGAACACATTCAATTATATGGGCAAAGAAACTTATATTTATTTATGATATCCTCCCACAACACCATAAAAAATCCATATTTTAAAGCAACAACTATGTAATAAATACTGTGTTTGGGTATAGCTGGATAATTAAGTATCCCTAATCCAAAAATATGAAATCCAAAATGCTCCAAAATCTGAAACTTTCTGAATGTTAAATGGATACTCAAAGAAAGTGTTCAGTGGAGCATTTTGGATTTCAGATTTTCAGATTAGGAATTCTGAACCTATATATATTTGGCAAATATTCCAAAATCCAGAAGAGTCCAAAACCCAAAACACGGCTGGTCCCAGCATTTCAATCATGAGACACTGAATCATTCCTTCTGTTTTTTAGAAGATTCTGATCTACTTGAGATATAACTTGCACACCTGAATCTGTTCAATATACAGAGTTGACTAGTAATTAAATGCTGAACAATATGAGATAGACAACCTGTACTATGAGAACTCAAAAAGAAATCAATATATGTCACAGAATAAAGCAGTGTTCCAAGGAAAGAAAATAGGATCTGAACAGGTGTTTAATTGATAAAATGAAACATTTCCCACTTGATCACTCAAAAAACCATGGACGGATTGCTCCAGACAGACGACGACAGGACCCTCTGTTGGGCTTGGTTGGTAGTTTCTGCAGCAATCTTGTTGTGTGGACCATTTAGCTTTTTAGCAAAACTTCCTGTTCATACCAATAATCCCACTAATCCTCTGCCTTCCCAGCTGCTGCCTCACCCTTCCTGCTTGCGTCCCCTCTCATAAGCCTCTTTCTTTCTAATGTTTTCAGAGGAACATATTTTACAGTCTTGTTGCTTCACCTACCTAACCACTGTCCTTGCCTAAAATTGTCCTTGACTGAAATAGCAAGAGAGAGTTTTCCTCTGCGTTTTGAAATCTTAGCATACGTTGGTTGGTTGAGTTAACTGCCTGTTATTTATTTGCTGTACTGGCAGGTTGACACAGGGCAGTTGGGAATCATGAAGAAATAGCTCAGCAGAACCACAAGACTCAGCTCTTAAGAAGCACTTAATAAATGTTGGTCCAATGAATAAATGGCAATTATTGAAAACTAATAAAATTAAAGACAAGTGAGTTTAAAAATTGCAGTCATTTATATAGGTTGCTTTCTATTTATTCCTAATTACCAGGAAGCATAATAATGATTAGGTATTTCAATTACTTTAGTGAAAATTTAATTTCAATAAAACAAATAGAACATCCTACAGGTACCAGATCAGTAATAGTGATAAATTTGTTAAATGTGTGCCAGCAACAGAAATATTTGTACAGAGATCTGCATTTTACGGATGCAATAACCCAGCTTAGGGGGTCATCTAATTGGTCTTCCCAATTGTAAGGTAAGGGATAAAGCTCTATGCTGTGCTGTTGCCTCTCAGAAAGACGGCTGGGCTTGAGCAGAAAGCACAGCGCTCCTGGAACATATTTTCAGACATACGATTTTTTTTCTGTTATAATGTAATATATTTATATTATTGTCATTAAGACTATGATGAAAAGACATTAGAGGAAGCAAAACAAATCCAGATAGTCCACATATGAGACAACAAAGGAAGGGTGTCAAATGATTAAATGCTTTCTATGAGTTTACTCCCTTATGCCAAACATTGGCACAGTCCTCCTATGCCCACCCTGGCCACTCATTCAATCCTGCTCTCAGATTTGTTTTTCCTGAAGTTGGAAAATAATGATTCATTGGCCATCCTCAGCCATTATTATATGTTGATCTACTGCAGGGTTTTATTTACCCTCCTTTAAAAACATAAAGTGAACATTAGCCTCAAATAAAGAACATCTTGAGACACCCTGATGCCACTGCTTTATCTCTATTAGGCAGGAGAAATAGATAACATTAGGCACAGAGCCATATTTTACAGGAATTAGCTAAAAACTGATTTGTTGGCAAAACTGGTGTATACTGCAAATATATATATATATTACACTCCAGCCTGGGCAACAGGGCAAGACTCCCTTTCAAAAAAAAAAAGCTGTATTTTCCCCTCTTGCTTGAGGTAATCAGAGCTTTCTTACCAGAAACCAAAGTGCTGGGGTGCTGGGGGGCTGGGATTATAGCTGTGAGCCACTGCACCCAGACAAATGCAGCTCTTTCTATGAATATGGACTCTTCCCTTTAGACGCTATGTAACATATTGATTGATTTAGCCAATCAATCAACAACTATGTTTCAAGAGAGTACCATGTCTGAGACTATGAAATCAGACTCCAGAAATCATTTATATCCCTTGCCTGATATATATATGACTATATGTGTATATACATATATATATATATATATATATATATATATATATATATATATATATACACATACATATCTCAGTGATTTCTGTCATGATCAGTTGAACTTTTTTCCACAGTTCAGGGAAACTCCTCAGGTCCTACCTTCCCAAGCCCACAGATGTATCCCAATACTGGAAAAACAATGTTGGAGAGAAAATAAACTTTATCCAAGAAAAGCTGTTGATATGGTTTGGATGTTTTGTTCCCCGCAAATCTCATGTTGAAATGTAATCCCCAGTGTTGGAGGTAGAGCCTGGTGGGAGGTGTTTGGGTCACGGGGGTGGATCCCTCATGAATGGCTTGGTGTCCTCTCCAACATAATGAGTTACTGAAAGATCTGATTGTTAAAAAGAATCTGGGACTTTGCCTCCTCTTGCTTCCTCTTTTGCCATGTGACACATCAGCTAGCTCTTCACTTTCTACCATGATTGCAAGCTTCCTGAGGCCTCACCGGAAGCCAAGCAGATACTGGTGCAATACTTTTACAGCCTTCAGAACTGTATACCAAATAAACCTCTTTCTTTATAAATTACCCAGCCTCAGGTATTCCTTTACAGCAATGCAAAACAGAGCAACACAGCTATCAAGGTGCCTAATAAACACAAACCATAGCCATATCTCACTGAGTTGTAATAACCTCTTCCTATAATAACAAACATCACATTATCTTCACATATCGCTTAATTTGGTTGATTATAATGACATTCTCTCAGAATACAGAGTCAATCTGTTTGAACACATAGGTTCACATTACTTCTGGAATGTAAAATATATGCAGAGAAATATTTGAGAGAATTTTTACTGTCAAAGTAAAAGATAAACAACGGTAGTGAAAGATGTGGTAGAATGACAGGCACTTCTGCGTCACCCAGAGATATGATTAGCTTGCTTATGCTACTTTCAATATCTTTTGAGGGGAAGCAGCATGACCACTGTGAGTAATTTTAAATAAAAAAAGCCCAGTCAGTGGTAATACCAGTGGTGAGTGAATATAAAATAATCAATACTGCTATGAACATATTTCTCCTGCTTGGAGTAGCTTTCCTGCAGGCTTCTTGGATGGGGTTAGCCAATGGAAGCACAAGCAGAAAATCTGAAAATAGGAGGAAAATGAGACCAGCATTTTTTTTTTCTCCCCTGAGCTTTCTTCCTATCAGGTCTCTGTGGGTAGGCTATATTTCTGTACTCAAGGCCCCACTCTGTCTGGAAGCTTTCTGGACACAGTTTCCCTCTCCAGGCTCCAAAAATGGTTCCTATCCCTTGCTTCTTCAATAGTTTACTGTTACTAGCTTGAGCAAACACATTATCCCTTTTTGCTCCAATACAGAGCCCCTTTATAAAGTCTTTTCTGGAGTGTGAGATCTCTTTCCTGCCAGAAACAGAACAGATACAGATCACAATCAATGTATAATATCCAGATCACAGTTGTATTGTGAAACTGAAATATTTTTTAAGTACTTAAGGCACTGATGTGCAAGTGCTGAAGTTTCTGGTAAGAAAGCTCTGATTACCTTAAGCAAGAGGGGCAAATGTAGCTCTTTTTTGCTTGTTTGTTTGTTTGTTTTTTTGAGATGTAGCCTCATCTTGTTGCCTAGGCTGGATTGCAATGGTGCAATCTTGGCTCACTCTAACCTCCGCCTTCCTGGTTCAAGCAATTCTCCTGCCTCAGCCTCCCAAGTACCTGGGATTATAGGTGTACACCACCACACCCAGTGAATTTTTGTATCTTTAGTAGATATGGGGTTTATGTTAACCAGACTGGTCTCAAACTTCTGACTTCATGATCCACCCACCTCGGGCTCCCAAAGTGCTGGGATTACAGGTGTGAGCCACCGCACCCAGCCAAATGCAGTTCTTTCTATGAAGATGAGCTGTTTCCTTTAAACCACATGCAATATATTGATTAAAAGTCAACAAGTGAGTTTTAAGAGTTTATCATGTCTAAGACTATGAGATCAGACCACTTACTACTTTAAAGTTATGACAATGACGAAAACAGTCTTCTTTGGGAAAGAAGAGGCTTTAAGCCTGCAAGCTTACCTAATATGCTAATTATAGGAAAAAAGAACATAATTTGCAATGTAATAAGACATTAACATACAAATTTCTTTCTCAAATTAAGTAAGGCAACCAGTAACCTGAATATATAGGTGTTTTGTCTGTTTAAATCAGGGATCCTGTAATCAGATTTGGCAGCAATGGCAGATTATAAGAAGATTAAGCAAGACCATAAATTCCCCACAAATGTCCCTTTAATCCTGATTGTAAAGTTAAAATAAAATAAAACAGGACAAAATAATTATCCTGATAAAGTTTAAAATGTAAATTCTATTGGGAAAAGTAACACAGTGCCATAAATTTGCACTCAAGTGTCATAATTTGCAGTCAAGTATAAATATCATTTTTCTTTGCTTGCTTTTTACTTGAGAGTAGGTTTCAAGGGAAGAAAGAGGACAAGCAAACAGTGTAACGCGGTGGCATATTACATGCATTTGATTAATAAAAATTTTACATGATGCTGTAAGAAATACAATCTTGTTTTATCAGCAAAATTTGAAAAAATGGATTAAAAAGTTGAAAAGAGTAAATCAGGAATGGCATAATTTCAGAGTTGACAAGAGAAATGAATATAAGCTGTGCATTCGACTGCCACATGTCAGGACCACTTCAACTGGGAAATAGAAAATCCTGTCTTTCGTTTTTGCCAATAATCAGCCTGAATTTTGCTAGTGTTTAATTATGTGAGGTCTTTAGAAGCACATCCTTTGTGTGAGATATGTCTGCCCTATGTGTAAATCTGGATCGGCTGGGGGATGAGATAGGACATAGGGGAGAGAGGTTTGAAATATGATTCCATCATCTCCAGGGGTAAAGAAGAGAACAGAAAATGGAAGGGCACATGGCCAGAAACAAACTTTTCAACTCTCATTTTGCTTAGGATCACCTCTTGCCTTCTCTTCATACTTCAAAAATGCAGTATAAAAAAATATTTAAGTCTTTACTTGACTAGCCTGTTGTGGTTTGACCCACGGTAACTTCAATGATGTCAAGTTTAAGGGGAAAACCACTCAATGAAAAATTGCGAAACGAATATGCACCATCTCTCTGTCTCTCTCCTCCTTTAATCTAAAACGCTCTACTTGATGGAATGATGAATTCTTATCTCCTGCTTTTAATAATATAATTTCATGAAATTTGAAATACTTTAACCCACTAGTTAAACAGCAATTCAGTGTTTCACAGGGTTTTTAGGTTTAAATTGCTTTTGCTTCCCGTAGGTGGAGAATTGAACTTCGACATACCAATAACTTGCAGACCTGAAGTCTGAAACAGGGCTCCAGGCAATATCCACCTCAGACATATGTTTGGGGAATTCTTGCTAATAGAAAAATGTGTTCAGGTCTTGATTTTTCAAGAAAACAATGTACAGAATATTGAAAAATGTCAAAACAGAATTCAAGTAAGTACCCTAAAATATAACGATATTAAATTTTATACATAAAGAAGAAACAGTTTGAAATACAATATCATCAATAACATTCACCCTTCTCAACGGGCAGTATTCATGTGATAGGGTGTTGTATGGGTTCCTATGATACAAAAATTGCCCACTGATATAAGTGTCATATTCTTGGAGCAATCCTAAGACCCATTTTAATTTATTTAGATGTACAATAATATATTGGGTAGCATGAGCCCCATCTAGAATTGAATATAATATGCTACATAAAAAGGCAGGTCTCAAACTGAGAAGAAATTAGGATAATTAATCCTACAATGAACTGAAGCCATTAACTTTTAATATTTGCATATGGATTTCTGTGATTTATTATACATAACAAAGAAACTTTTAAAATATGTATGTTTTTATGATAAATACAGCCAATATATATGTTTGTAAAATACACTCTTTGAGAAGTGATTTGCCATGACAAAAAAATATGTAGAAAGTTTCTGGGAAAAGAGAAAAGAGATGTATCTTATTTTAGCTGGACAAATCTTTACCTTTGAATCTATACTCACTGAAAAAATTACTTTAGAAGTTAAATTAAATTTTTAATTTGTAGGCAATCCTAGGCATTGCCAAAACTTACATGAAAAGCTTTCACAAAAGGAAATTGCTTTTCTCTACCTTGTGATAACACTAATAAGACAAATTGAAGGAAAGTTTGAATCCATGAAAATTTATTTTCAATTCCAATGTTCTATGTTTATATAAATGGCCCATTTTGGTGTCAAATGAGAAGCAGCTGCCAAAAATAAAATTATATATTGCAGAAATAACCTGTTTTAATATAAAACAAAATCACTATTTCCTCAGATAACACCATTGACCAAAAAAAATAAAATAAATAAATAAAACAAAAATAAAGGGCTTGTTGGTAAAAAGAAAAAGATCATCTAAGACATGTCATGTTGTTTTAAATTTTTGATAACTACAAGGACATATGCTGATTGTTCAGGATACAATTAGCAGCTGCCTGCACATCCAACTTTAAAGCAAATGTTTTAAGCTAATTCAACTCTATTTCCTACTTCTTCATTAATTACTAGCTAAGGGACTTGAAAGTGTCCTAATGAATTTTACATTAGAATCCACAATATGAATGGTGTACATTATCACACCATCTAGTAAACGCATAAATTGGCTTTTCCAAGTAGCATTTTGAGCAGTTGTAAGAATTCTGGCTGGATATCACACAATTTAGTATTAGAGACTGAGCCGAAAAGATTTTTACAAGAAACAAGTTGCTGTAATCACATTTCTCAGGTCATAAATCTATGTTACGACTTTATGATAATCTGTCGGTCCTTGTTCTCAAAGTTCTATGCTTTTTTTTCCTCCTGAGGTTCAAAAAGAAGAAAGCGATCCCACCTACAGTGATTTCTAAGTATGCATTGAATAAAGCTTAAAACATTGCTGCTATACTAGCTTTCCATAATTTCATATTATAAAGTACCATCCAATGATAAAGTACCAACCACTGTATTTTGGAATTAATATTTATGGTTTACAGCTTCACAACTACTTACCATTTTCATAAACTTTTTTGAAATCAAAAGTTTAAAAAAACTATTCCACAAACAGAATGAGCTAGAGAGGCAGAAAACTGCACCTAAATCCAGTAAGAAACAGATAGAACCTTAAATTTTCCCTAGCAGAGAGAAACAGACAACTATAGAAACCTCAAGGAAAACTTTCTTTATAAAATATTTCTCTAATTTCATGGCAAGGTAAAAGATCACCTCTTGCTCACTGTCAAATGTGACATGATATCATAAATGGCACATCATCCTCACTTGAATGTTTTAAAGCTAATAAGGAGGCAATGTGAAAGTCATATAGACAGGACTAAACATTTGTAATCTAAAGGTGAAGGCTGCGTGAGAAACACATTAGAGCTCCGAGCTGGCAAAAGTCAGAAACAGACTCTCAATGATTATTCCTTAAAAAGTATCAAAAGTCACCACAATTTGCACTACCTAAAGATTAAAATGTGGACAGTAACAGGAAATTAACATTATGATATTAACAATCCTTTTAATATCTATTAAAATTTAATAATGCTCTCTGAAATCGTTTGTCATTCTCTTAAAATGGTTTTCTCTTATCACACTAACGTAATTGTATACACAATTTTGTTAATTATCGTCAAGACTTGACTTTCTTAGGTAAAGTGTTGCTCAAATTCATCTCTCAGCCTTATATCAGCAAAAGATCACCTCTTACTCATTTTCAGATGTGACATATCATAAATGGCACATCATCCTTATATCATCCTTACTTACTTACAGTGCATGTTTCTTTACTCTTTTTTCTCTTAATTTAGATTAAAGAAGACAAATATAGGTCAGTATTTGAAAAATAAAGCTCACAACAGTTTTTTATGAACAGAATCAAAGTGTGGTGTTCTATTGACCAAGGTTTGTCTCTCAGAAGTTTGATGGTCTATTAAAAAATATATATTATCAGTGTCAAGTAATTTTGGTCCCACCTGTCACTAACTTAATGATGGCATTGCCTAGGAATTTCATGGGAAACAAAACTGTTGGTTTAGCCTCATAATTTTGGGACATCTTAAAAATATTTTCTTGCTATCAACACTTGGATTTAAATAGAATTTCTATATCAATCGTGCAAATTTTAAAACATTGAAATTCACTGCAATGAAACAAATATCAAACCTCGCATGGACATTTTACTCTTCAGCTGTTTTCAGATTTTGCTCACATTTTGCAAGGAACTCACATATCCAAAGGAAATGTCCTTAACTCTTTCACTGCCAAGCCCTATGATCAAACACAGAAAATAATCTATGCATTATAATAATCAAAGAGTTCCAGAGAATTTCTAAATACCTGCAGGAAGAAAATCTGTGTGCTTTTCCAGTAAATTGCAGCAAGCAGGAAAGAAGAGAAAAACCCTTTGCACAATCATGTATTAAAAAAAAAAATCTTTCTACTCTGCAGATACTGTTTCTTGAAATTTACCAGCAACACTGCCTTGAAGACATAAAAAAATACATCCATACAATTCAGTTCTACCCCCAAAAGAGCTGCACTGCACACATTTTTAGAAACATAAATCTCAGCAAATATTCACAATTGCATTTTATTGACAACATTAAAAATAATCACAACAAAGAAATAGTGAGCCTTTCCTATTCCATGTCAACTTCATTACCACACTCTACTAGCCTCTATTAAAAAAAAAAAAAAAAGTCATTACCTGTATGAAGAGAACCTGTTAATAGTCTGAGAAGGTACTGGGCAAATTTCAATATTTCACGTTTACACCGCTTTCTACAGCCACTCATCTTAAGCAACAAGGTATTCCTCTGAGGAGAGCCAGAAGTCTTTGCCAATAATAATAATAAAAAAAAGACAGTCTCTGAGGAGAAACTTCTGTCTCAGTTTATGCACAGGCTGCCTTACAACTCCTGTGGAATTAGCTGTTAGTGCCTCAATCAGAAATTCCTTTAAAATGCTAGAGAAGCCAGATACAGCTCCAACAGTAACTGGGAGGTGAGAAAACACGGCTACTCAGTGTGGTGGCCAAGTTCTTCTGTGGCAACAGATAGGCTGCCGGTTTACACTTGTAGTAACCCAGCTCTGGTTCGGCTCGGCATCGCCTCTCCAGAAGCAGTTGCAATCTCACGGACCATTCAGAGGGAGGCGGGGCCTGCGATGCCAGCTCATCAGTGAATCAGCATGTAAGCAGGTGAGAAGACAGATGACAGGTCACTGGGTCTGGAACCCTTCGGATACCAATAAAGGGAACCTGTGAGTGCAATCCAGCCTGCTGGGGAGGAATCTCAGGGCCCGAGGCTGTACAAAATGATTCCCAGAAAGAGGAGGTGGGGAGAGGGAAACATGCTGCTCAAGGTCAGACATCAGACAACTCCCTGACACAGTGTTAATCAGATTCAGGAAGCCTAAATGGGGGAAAGGAAAGGCTCATTTGAGAAGTTGACCCTGATTCTAAACAGAGTTGAAGATTCACCAGCAAATGGGGACAATGCTATTTTGTCACAGATAAATATATTCTTCTTCATGGGCTTAGAAGTAGAAAACAAGCTGTTTCTTAAAACTGGTTACATTTTCTGCACAGCGCAAGCTCAGGTATTTGGAAATTAGGATACATAATTGTCTCCTTTAAAACACAGTAGCCTAAAACCACAAATCTTAAGCCCTCTACCTTGCCTCCAGGCAACAGAGCTCCAAAACTAATTTGCTGCACTGTCCTAAGAGAAAGATGTACCTCAGTTTCTTCATATTTCAAAAAGCAAACACAACCATCTCCTTACCAACTGACTTTTTTAAAGTTAATAGTGAGAACAATGGCAATGATTTGCAATTTTCACAAAGTACTTTTGTTTTAAGACATTGAGATAGAGGTAGTTGCTGTGAAAGCCAGAAAACTATAGGGTTGCCTTCTCTGAAAAAGTGGTTTTCCTGAATTCTTGAGTGTCTTATGCACTTTTTAGGATTTTTCTACACTCTTAATTTTACTCCTAGACTTTTATTTTTTGTTTGTTCTGTATAAATATTTGTGAGATTTAGCACAGATGGGGCCATATTTTAAATACCTAGGCAAACCTTTTGGCTTCTTTTTCTGACTGTTCCAATAATTCTAGTTAAAACTGATATTTCCCAACAATACTACATATGAAATGATGTTCTTCTACACTTAAGAAATAAGCACTCCTGGAAAGATAGACTGAATCACATTGAATGAAACTCATTCTCTTTTAGAACTCTTACCCAATTCCACCAGTCTCAGTGGTCTAACCATTCTAACTATTTAAATTGAATAACAAAGCATGCTTTCTATGAATTTTCAGAACTTTAATCGAAAGTATTTAAGATATAAACAGACCCATACACAATGATCAGCAATATCCTCTTATGAAGTTCTTGCTCCTGCACATTTTTCATGAGTAATGGCATCCCTAAGTTTGAAATAGGCTGAAGAAATACACAATTGTAGCTCAATAGTTGGTTTAATTAGTTGACCACCCCATTTCCTTATCTACAAAAGTGGGAATAGGATGCTTATCTTACTTGTTGAAGGCTAAGATAAGATAGGGAATGGGCAACCTTAAGCATAGCACTTTTATTCATAGATCTAGCAATTATGTGCTGAGCACCTATTATGTTCCAGACATGGTTCTATGTGCTGGGAAGACAATAGTAACTGAGAAAGGTAAAGCCTCTGTTCTCATGCCGTTTACACCTCAGCAAAGAAAACAACAAATTACCAAGTAACAAATAAGAACATATCCCATATGAGTAAGTGCTGTTGAACCAGGAGAGAACATTAAAACCAGGCTGGCAGAACAGTAAGTGAGTAGGTTGAGAGGTCAGGAAAGAGATCTCTAAGAAAAGAAGTTAAGGTGGAGTTTAAATTACAAGAAGGAACTGACCATGAGATGTTCAGGGAAAAGGGCTTCTCGGCTGGAGGAAACAGCTTGTGCAAATATCCCAAGCTGGGAATGAGCTTGGCATCCTCAAGGAATAGAAAGAAGGGTGTGGCTGCTGAAACATGCTGAGCCAGGAGAGACTTCTGGGAGACATTTTCATGGATAAAGTCAGGGGCTACAGTATGTGAAGTAAGGGATTTAGATTTCAGTGTATTTGCCAGGAAGCCACTCTAGGG
>PVKP010002008.1:37500-131740 GCA_004027715.1 Plecturocebus donacophilus
AGGCTGGTCTCCAACTCCTAACCTCAGGTGATCTCCCTGCCTTGGCCTCCGAAAGTGCTGGGATTATAGGTGTGAGTCCCATGCCCAGCCTACTAAAAATACTATTTAAAATAAGAGATATGATTAGAAAACCTACAAATGTCAAAAGGATAACAGATGTGTTGGTCAGTGCAGGGTGCTACAACAAAATACCATACTCTGGGTAGCTAAAAAAATAGATATTAATTTCTCAAAATTCTGCAGACTGTGAAGGCCAAGATCGAGGTGCCAGAATATTCAGATTTTGGTGAGGGTCCTCCTCATAGCTTGTAGAGTGTGGTCTTCTCTCTGCATCCTCACATGGAGGAGAAACAGAGATTTGGTGTCTTTCTCCTCTTATAAGGAAACTAATTCTATCATGAGCACACTGTCCTCATGACCCTGTCAAAACCGAATGACCTCCAAATGTAGCATCTCCAAATACAATCACATTGGGAGGTTAGGAATTCACATATAAATTTGTGAGCAGGAAAAACAAATATTCATTCCATTAGAGAAGAATACTGCACACAACCCTACAAGATAATCTTCATAAATTACATGAAATGGAACAATTACCTTAAAAAACACAAACTAAAATAATTCACTAAAGCTTAAATAGATGATTTAAATAGCTTTGTACCTATTAAGTAAATAAATATAATTTACACTTTATAAAACTTTTCATAAACAAAATCTTCAGACCACATGGTTTTACCAGAGAATTCTACCAAACATATAAAGAAGAATCAACACTAATTTTTCTCAATCTCTTCCAGAAAATAGGAGTAAATACTTTATAATTCATTTTATGCATATAGTGTTGACATGACACAAAAACTAGAGAAAGACAACATCATGAAAAAGTAAAGTACAGACAAATATCTCTTACAAGGATGGACTCCAAAATCCTTAACAAAATATTATCAAAGAGAAATTAGCAACATATAAAAATAAAAATGTTGGCAGGAGCATAAATGAATTCAATCACTGTGGAAGACAGTGTGGTGATTCCTCAAGGATGTAGAAATAGAAATACCATGTGACCCAGCAATCCCACTACTGGGTATAGATTCAAAATATTATAAATCATTCTATTATAAAGACATATGCACATGTATGTTTATTGTGGTACTGTTCACAATAGCAAAGACTTGGAACCAACCCAAATGTTCATCAATGATAAACTGGATAAAGAAAATGTGGCACATATACACCATGGAATACTATGCAGCCATAAAAAATGGATGAGTTCATATCCTTTGCAGGGACATGGATGAAATTGGAAACCATCATTCTCAGCAAACTGACACAAGAACAGAAAACCAAACACCGCATGTTCTCATTTATTAATGGATGTTGAACAATGAGAGCACACGGATGCAGAGAAGGGAACGTCACATACTGGGGCCTGTAGGGCGGGTGGCGAGGGGAGGAATAGCAGGGGGTGGGAGGATTGGGAAGGGATAGCATTAGGAGAAATACCTAATGTAGATAACAGGGTGATGATGCAGCAAGCCACCACCATGGCATGTGTATACCTATGTAACAAACCCGCACGATCTGCACATATACTCCAGAAGGTAAAGTATAATAAAAAAAAAAGAAAAAAGAAATATGTAGCATAATCAGATAGAGTTCATTCTGGGGATGCAAGCCTGGTTCAATATTTTTTAAAAATCAAAGTACTACGCCATATCATTGGAAAAAGAATCACGTGATTATATTCATTGATGAGAAAAAAACAAGACAAAATTCAAAATCTATTCATTAAAAAACACAAGAAATAGGAATAGAGAAACCAATTTGATAAAGAACACCTAAAAAAACCTACTAGTAACATGCTTAATAGTGAAAGCCTGAATGTTTTTACCCAAAGATAAGGATCAAGACAAAAAAAGTGCTTCAACCAATGTTATTTAACATAATGTTGGAAGTGCTAGCCAGTGCAATGAGGTAAGAAAAGAAACATAAGGACAGAGAGATTATAAAGAAGTAAATATAATCTTTCCATTTGTTGATAATTTTCTATATAGAAAACCCAAGTCTATAAAAAATAAAATTTCTAGAATAAATTATTATCTTCAGAAATGTCATAGGATATTAGAAATGTAATAGGATAATGTATACTACTTGAAAAAGTCTGTTGTGCTAGCAATGAACATATGGGCGCTAAAATTTAAAATACAATATCATTTACAATGACTAAAAAAATGAAATGCTTTGATGTGACTCAAACAAAACATATATGAGATTGCTGTGCTAAAAGTTACAAAGACTCTGACTTAAAAAAAAAAGATGATTTAAATAAAACACAGTAAAGATGTCAGTTCTTTCCCAAATTGATATATAGGTTTACTGCAATTGCAAGTAAAAGTCAATAAAACTTTTCTAATATAGATGAGATTTTTCAAAAATGTATATACATGTACAAAGGAACTAGAATAGCTAGCACAATTTTGAAAAGTAAGTCTCGAAATCAGGTAGAATGATTTTAAGACTTATATGGCTGCAGTTCTCATGTTTGTGAGGGATGGTCAGAGCAACGGATGAGCACATGGTTCAGTAGAACGGAGAGTGGAAAACCCGGAAATTGAGCTACACAATTATGCACACCTGATTTTTTACAAAGATGCAAGAGCAGATATTCAATGGAGGAAAGACAGCCTTTCAACAAGTGCTACTGGAGCAAATGGACATCTATAGGCAAGAACTCAACCTTGGCGAAGATCTCACGCCTTGCATAAAAGTTAGCTCGAAATCTACCACAGTCCTAAATGTAAAATGTAAATGTTTTAGGGAAAAAAAGAGAAAATTTTTCAGAATCTAGGGCTAGGCAAAGTCCTTAACAATGTTCATTGCTAGTGAAACAGATTTTTTCAAGTAGTATATATTCCAGAAATAGCCACAAAAGGAGAAATTATAAATTAGATGCCATCGAAGTTTAATGCTTTCACTCATCAGAGACCCTGTCAAGACAATGAAAAGACAACATACATAATGAAAGTAAATATCTGCAAATCACTTATCTGACAAAGGATTCATATCTAGAATATATAAAAACTTTGAACATTCAACAATAGAGAAGCACACAGTCCTATTAGAACATGAGCAAAAAACATGGCGAGACAATTCACCAAAGAGGTAAAACAGATGGTAAGCACATGAAAACATATGTAACAGCATTTCTAATTATTGAAATGCAGACTAATACTACAATGAGTTATTACTTCACATCCATTAGAATGGCTAAAATAAAATCAAAAATAGTGTCAAGACCAATTGTTGGCAAGGACACAGAAAAGCTGGATCACTCATACATTGTCAGTGAAGATGTAAAATGGTACAGTCACTCTGGAAAACAGTCTGGTGGCATCTTAAAATTCTGAACATACATCAACTATAATACTCAGCAACTGTACTCCTGAGCAATTTATTCCAGAGAAATAAAAATTTATTTTCACACAAAAATCTGTACATAGATACTAATGGCATTTTTACTTGTAATAGTCCTAATCTGGAAACAACCTGGATACCCTTTAATGGGTGAATGGTTAAAGAAATTGTGTATGTCCAAACCATGTGATACTACACAGCAATAAAAAAGGAATGAACTATTGATAGATACAATTTAGATGGATCCCAAGGGAATTACACTGAGTGAAAATGCCAGTCTCAAAAGATTACATACCACATTATTCCATTCATATAACATTCTTAAAATGACAGAATTATGAAAGTGGAGAACAGATAAGTGGATACCAAGGATTAAGAAAAGGGTAGGAGGTAGAAGGAAGTGGATTTGCTATGAAAGTGCAACATGGCAGATCATTGTGATGATGAAGTCTTCGGTATCCTTATTGTATCAATGTTGATATCCAAGTTGTGATATTTTATTTTAGCTTTGTAAGATGTTGCCATTGCAGAAAATAGTAAATTGTATATTGCATGTCTCTGTATTATTTGCTTATAATTGCATGCTAATCTACAATTATTCCCAAATAAAAATTTAATGAAAAATCTAATAAATAAAATTTTAAAAATACCTCTTGAGCCCCTACTATGCATTACTCTTTTAGGTGCTGAACATATATGAGTGAATCCAACAGACAAAATTTGTGTCTTGTGGAGCTTATAATGGGGAATAGGGAAAGAAACAACAGAGTAGGCAAAGAGGCACTGAGTATGCCAAATGGAGGGAAGGGATGGCAGGGCATGTAAAGCAGGTAATAACAAAAGGCCTTATGAGAAAGTGAGGATGTTTAAGTAAAGTTTGAAGGTAGTGTGAAAGAGAACCATGCAAATACCTTGAATGTGCACACAGGTACTTTCTCTGTATATGTAACTTTCTGTAGACTCTGGACAGTCAAATACTCCACAGACCAATCTGTTTGAAAACCTTCTTAAAATCAGCTCTCTTTAGAGGATTCATTTTTCACATCGAAGTCTAGAGCACCAGTATTATCAATATTTTCTCCAGGGAAAGCAATTACTAATCACCAATTGTGTTGGATGTGTGCAAGGATCCCATTGCCTGTATCTATGTATTGTTGGGGAGTGTGTAGGGAAAATAATGTTGTTTTATGCTATCCTTGGGAAAACACAAAATATAATTAGGAGATAACTATACAAATATCACAGAGTTATTAGAACACAAAAATGTTCTTTTAATGATCAGTTAATTTGGATTAGATATAACTACCACTAGCAGTAATATCAAGAATTAAGGGTTGCATGTTCAATAATAACAGATGCCTTTAATATTTCAGATATGTTTGAGCAAAGCCACAATCATTTACAAAGAAATATAAGTGAACAACCCATAAGGGCTTAAAAGCTTTCTAAATGAACCAGTTTTGGCACATGGTGAGGGGACTACTAAAATTCCTAACAGTAAAGTTACAGAAAAATTTAATTTAAATGCAAACCAGTTCATCATGTGATAAGAACAAAAGGTTCCGTGATGAGCGGTGATTCCACAAGCAACTACTGGTCACATGAAATAAGATACAGAAGGACATAGAAGTGTAGGCTTATTTCAAGATATATTTCTCCTAATTGCATTTTGGAGGAAACATTTTTCAGAACAGTTCTTTTAGAGAAGGCCAAAGTCCAAGTATAGGAAATCTGAAATGCACTTAGATGATCCTCCTTGCTTCTTAGAATGGAAAAATAAATATGACTGATTGATTAAGGGAAGAAGATTGGCTTCTCTTCAAGGAATAAGGAGTGTAGTGATTCCCAAGAAGACTCTCCTCACAATGGAGTTTTCTTGCAAAGACTGCTCCTCTTGGTGTATTCTGTGTATCTCAGTGGGAATAGACATTGTTATGCCTTTCAAATTGTCGCAAGTTGCAAAATTGAACATGTGCAGCATAAAAATAGCACACCATGGGGCTGCAAGGAGAAGCAGAGCAGAGCTTGTGGCAAAGTCACAGGTTTTGAAAGTGGGTCTTGATAAAATATCAGCCTAGCCTAGTGTCCATTAGAAAGGAATTCCCCAATGCCAGGTCCATTATTATTCCAGAAGCTGTTTCCCTACTTCAAGAGTCTGCCATGACATTATCAACATTTGCACCAACTTTGGTTATAGCTCTGTGAATACAAAGCAAGTCAAAATCAACCCTACTGGCATGGGAAGTCCTACTTTAGTGTACCTAGGTCTGAATCAAACACAAACTATATGATACATATTTTACATAATGCTTAAATGATGCAGTTATTGAGGTTTCCTGTCATAATCTAATGTCACACAATGGAGACTAAACCACTGATAGCTATGAGAATTCTGTATCACCTTGGTATTAAATGAATGTGATAATGTGAATATTTACATGTAAATAGATTCATAGAAGTATCTATTAAATACAAATTATGAGCTTTAAAAAGTAAAACAAAACATCCTAGAGGATCAAAGAAGTGAAATATTTTTCTGGAAGATGAGATTGAGCTATTCTTTGTTTGGTTTTCTTTTTAAGGGGAGCCACTGTTTGTTATTCATGAGTGTTCAGAGGTAAGGAAAAGTGTCTATGACATATGTGTATATTTTCGACAAATAGTCCATTGGAAATGTGCACCATGTAGAGCTGAGGCTCCATTGATGAGAGCCCACTCACCTAAAACTCTGTCTGAAGACCTCGTTATTGTTGTTACGGGAGATGGGAGAAGATGTATTTAGCTGAGGGAAAGCCCTGAGGGTCAGAGACAGATGCTTACATCATACTTAAAAGAAAATAAAAATACACTGGAGAGTCATGTCAATGGAGATACGACCAGTATCATAGGCTTGGAATTTGGTTTCTGTGTCGGCATCCAGGACTTCAAAAAAGGAAAGGCTGAGGGGTGAGTAGGGTTAGGGGGCTGAGTTCCCAGTAATAGATTTATACCCACATTATAAGAAAAGAGGAAGAGATTTATACCCAGATTATGAGAAAAGAGGATGAGATGTGTTCTCCAGTCCAATATCCCTTAAAATTAGGCTGACATTGTCCTAAAGAACACACACACACACACACACACACACACACACAAATAATGTCAGCTATCACATATATATATATACACACACACAATATCAACTTATGAGAGATTCTTTTCTCCCCCAACTCTTTGGTGGGCCATTTAGAATAAGAAACTGGGGTTCTAATTTCACACTGAAACATAATATCAAATTGTTTACCTTTACTCAAATTGTTTACCTTTACTCAGATGAGTTTACTCAGCTATTAAACAGTCATGCAGTCTCCTGCCTGACAAAACAAATGTAGTTACAGCAAATATTAAAATAGTATCCTACAATTACATAACCATTTTAAAGTGTTGATATATAAACATTTTTTTTTCTTTATTGAGATCCCCGGAGCTTATCCACTTAATTTTATTCACACTGCTACCCAATTTTTCTCAAAGTACTATGTTTGGCCTATTTGCACCAGAACCACTTGGAATGCCTGTTTAAAATACAGAATTCTTGGGCCCCGCCTCCAATATATAGACAGAATTTCTGAGTATGGGATGAGTCTTACAAATTTGGTATCTCCTGAGTTCTCAAAAACACAGATTTTTGATAATCAAAGCAATGTAAGCCAAATATCATCTTGGAATGTGAAGTCAAAGAAAAGCCAAAGAGCAAGCTGAAGATGACAAAAACTTTGGCACTACAAAATCCCAATACCCTACCAGATATTTCTGCCTAAAGCCACCTGCAGGTCACTGAGAGGCTGGAATGTGGTCTTGGTAATGCATTCCCAGCCTTCCATTTCAAAACAAATCACAAGTGAGTCAAGAAAGCCTCATTTTCAGTTATATCAAAGGCAATCAATAGGCATCTTTAAAACAATCAGGTTGTTCATTTGGTTTGAACAAAAGTCATCAACCACAAGCAATCCTGTGGTGTCCATTGTAACCTAATGGACTCACACAGATTCAGTAACACTACCTTTTTACAGTATTTTATAGATTAGACAGTTAACTAATATTTTAAAACAATTGGGCTACATATGTGATTTAAACTTTTGAATTCAGCATGCTATTTTCTCCCCTTCCTTTAATTTTTCTGCAGATTAGTATTTTTTAAATTATGTTACATATACTATTAGACTAATATAAATATAAGTAAGCGGAACACTACCTAAAAATATTTGTGTGTGTGTGTGTGTGTGTGTGTATACACATACACATATATATATATACACAAAAAATTATATATATATATAATTTTTTTTTGAGATGGAGTCTCACCCTGTCACCCAGGCTGCAGGGCAGTGACGTGACCTCGGCTCACTGCAAACTCTGCTTCCCAGGTTCAAACGATTCTCCTGCATCAGACTGCCAGGTATCTGGGATTACAGTCGTGCACCACTGCACCCAGCTAATTTTTGTATTATTTTAGAGATGGGGTTTCACCATATTGGCCAGACTGGTCTCCAACTCCTGACCTTATGATCTGCCCACCTCGGCCTCCCAAAGTGCTAGGATTACGGGCGTGAGCCACTGTGCCTGGCCTGTGTATAATATTTAAGGGAGAGGCACAGAACTTTCTGTCTCATTCTCTTGTGAGGTGAGATCCCCAGGAAGACAACTGTGAGTCTGGAGTAACTAAGTGAAGGACAGCAGCATAATAAAAAAAGAATTGAAAAGAACAATACATGTGCTGACCTTCCCTTAACCTCCACCCAACATATACAGATGATGAGTTGACTCAGTATGCTTTTACTGAGTTTCTACTTATCAGGTAGAGGTTGGAAGCTGAGTTTCAGAAGACGTTAAGATACAAACTCAGTGTTTAGAAATGATGATTTAGCATTCAGAAGAAAGGTCAATGTTGAAGGTCACATGTTGATATCGTTCCTGAAGACATAGCGATTAAACTAAATATGGATAGAATACCTGAAGGAGACAGAGAAGCCCTACAGGCTGATGTCACATTGTCTCAGTTATAAATGGCATTGCCCTATTTTTCACTTGACATTGAACTGTCTTATGCTATTTCTTTATCATAAACATATGGTAGTTTTTAAGAAAGAGAAGATGCAAATAAACTTTTAAAGTTAAGATCAACAAAAAAACAGTCTCAATATTATGAAAAAGGATGATATTAAAACAGAGGTATTCTTGATTTGTTCAGTAAAAAAGATTCTGTTACTTGTGTAAACATAGAAATAGTAGAGGCAATGGTATTAGAGAATCATAAAAACATATTTACTCAGTGATGTCCTGTCTATACCAGGTTATAATTCCCTTTCGTGTGAGTAATCCCTTTTGTGTTAAAGTGTCCACTGATGCTTTTACAACTACACTAATGCCATAGGCCAAATGCCAAAAAAGAAGCACATATCCTGGTCCAACAGCTAATAATTCTTGACATCATATAATGATAACCACCAGAGCTGCCAGCACATGTAACTTTTAAATTAAATCAGGTAGGAGGGCACACATTGGCATGACATGCTGGAAAATGTAGCAACAGAACAGCAACAAGACATAACTGCTGTAATGTTTCCCAAATTATATATTCTTGTTTTGACTTTATATAAGTCAAAATATTAGATTATGTGGAAGATAAATACCTCTTTAGTAGTTCATCCTACAAATCTAAATTCAATTTCGACTAGGTAAAGGCAAAGCTTGGCTCAGAAATCCTTGGTGCCTTTTGAATGTCCTTGAGTGTGTCCTAAGGATTCATTTCCAAACAGCAGTCTAAGGACGATCACACTGCACATGCTCCCCTGGAACTTGCTGCCATACCCCCTTCTCATCAGAGAAGCGTGATTAAATATTCAGGACCCTGCCATCGTGGTGCATAGCAAAGTAATACAAGGTTTTGATCTCCTCCAGGAAAATCAGTCCGGGAAAAAAATGCATGACAACAGGTGGTACTAACTATGTACTGTAACCAAAAACCACCTAATGCAGTTTTCATGTTATACACTTTCCAATACTCACTGTAGAAGATGTACTAAAAGCTTTTTTAAATGGATGCTGCAAATCCATATCCATGTGAACTCTCTAGCCAACATGTGCCTGGAGGGGGAGGCAGTGGGGGGAGGCAGTGGGATGAGCCCTGGACTGAGTCAGGCTTGTGTCTGGCTCTCTCAAGGACTAAAGTTGGGCAAGTTGCTTCAGGTTTCAGTCTCCTGATAGGTAAAATGAAGGTATTATATTAAATAACATCTGTTTTATTTTTCAACTCAAAAAAATCTATAGATTGAATTCTAACTAGTATTAAACTACCAAAGAATACCTTGTAATGTAGATCTACTTCTGTTTATTCATCTCTACACTTATTGATAAACTTTTAGGATGTTTTCAGTTGTCCTGCTATTTCAAACAATACTGCAATAAACAGCCCTGCAGACATAGCCTCACAACATAAAGTCTTATTTTTTCTATAGGTTAATGTCATTAACTTAGAGGCATGTCTACTACCTATAATTAAGTAAAAAAGCAAGTTAAGAAGATATGTACATAATATGATCTTTTTTTTTTTTTTTGAGATGGAGTCTCATTCTCTCACTCAGGCTGGAGTGCAGTGTCATGATCTCAACTCACTGCAACCTCCGCCTCCCGGGTTCAAGCTATTCTTGCCTTAGCCACCCGAGTAAGTGGGACTACAGGCGCGTGCCACCACGCCTGGCTAATTTTTGTATTTTTAGTAAAGATGGGGTTTCACCATGTTAGTCAGAATGGTCTCGATCTCCTGACTGCGTGATCCACGCCCCTAGGCCTCCCAAAGTGCTGGTATTACAGACGTGAGCCACCATGCCCGACCATATGATTCTATTTTTATGAAATAAAGCTACATTCTCTATAGGAGTATATTTCATTTGTATAACATTGCAACCTACTTTCTTGAAGGCAGAGAAGAGATGCTATAAGAAAAAGGAAATGGCAACCAAATGGAAGTTCCCACAATATAAATATTTAGAATATGAAAGTAAAATGTATAAAAATATAAAACATTTTCATACTTTGTGAAAAACTGATTTCATTAAGAGATAAAATATATAGGCAAATTTTAACTGGATTTCTTCTGTTACTTTCATATTATTTTGGCAGAAAAGTAACATACAGACAAACAGGAAAGTAATGTCCCTATGATGTGCATTTCCTTGAGAAGTTCCAGGACTTCAAAATACCAAGGATATCTATTTATTCTCTATGGGAAAAGCACCAGAATGAGAGATTTTCCTGAACTATTTCAACTAATATTCACAGGAAATTTCTTAAGTAAGTTTTATTATCCTTCAAAAAGGATAGGGAAACTGAGGCTGGTAAGTAACTGGCCTATATTCACTGCAGCATAAATATCACACCTTAAACATGTTCCATTCTTTACCTGACCTCAAACCTGTGCTCTGAAGCATTGTGGAACATCAAAATCCTTTCTGCCTTTTCTACAGCCCCAAAAGTTTCCATTCTCTACTATGGTAGCTACTAAAATTACAATAGATAGACCTCTATTTTAAAAGCTTTCAAAACAAAACATAACACACTTGCTTAGAACAATAATAAATATTACAGAATAATATCCTTCCCATTCTAAAATATTTTTAAAGAATATGATAACTTTATATTGGGTCCTAGATACCATACTTTATTTAGGGAATTTACCAAGATAGAGCTGGCTTTATTATAATAAAGCAAAATAAATTGGCTTTCTAGTAAGCTGAGTTCAGTCTACTATTATTGGTTCTATACAGTGTCTCCTTGTGTGCTAGTGAAACAGGATGGGGGGTGGGGAACTTCCTTCCCATCTTTCATTAGCTCAGAAGTAGCTTTTCAATATTTTATAATTTTGCCTTTGGCAAAGGGCTGCTTATCTCCTGGGCATTCAGGCACATCTTGAAGATTACCCCATAGCCAGTGAGCACAGATGGTATTCTCACAAAAGTTCTTAGGAAATGTCACCTCTCTTGTGGCTTCTTTCTAGATAAGCTCTCCCCATACCTTTCTCCTGAGATAGCCTAGAATCTCTGTTTTTATATTGCTGCAGAAACACAGATTCATTTCCATAAATGTTTACTCCCTCACCTATAGCAGAGGCCATTGCTATGGACAAGTGCTGCTGTGTGGGATTTAAAAGTAAGTAAGTTTTCTATTAAGAGATTTTTAAAAAAATTTGGTCACAGCAGCCATTAGTCAACTTATCATCCCCTCCTTTTTTTTTTTTTTTTGTTTTAGTTTTTGTATTTTTGTTATACGGAGTCTTGCTCTGTCTCCAGGCTGGAGTGCAGTGGCACAATCTCAGCTCACTGCAACCTCCATCTCCGGGGTTCAAGCAATTCTTCTGCCTCAGCCTCCCCAGTTGCTAGATTACAGGTGCTCACCACCATGCCTAGCTAATTTTTTGTATTTTTTTTTTTAAGTTGAGATTGGATTTCATGATGTTGGCCAGGATGCTCTCGATCTCCTGACCTCATGATCTGCCCACTTTGGTCTCCCAAAGTACTGGGATTACAGGTATGAGCCACCACGCCTGGCTGCCCTCCTTTTTATTTCTAAGCATGCTTTATTCACGATATAGATTGCATGGGCAATCATTCTAGTATTGGACACCTTGAAAAGATGAGGACTGTCTTCTTCCTCCCTGTGTCTGAATCTCCTTCTGTACCATCTTCTTTCCTTCCCCATTTTCTTCACTCTCTCCTTCCCTGCCCAGGTCCTATTGAATGCTGATTCAGACCATCTGTGCTTTCGAGGCCAGTTCTTTCACTTATTGCTCATGATTTTGGCCAAGTCATTTAAAATATCTAAGCCTCAATTTCCCCATGTGTAAAGGAAGCTAATAATGTCTACCTAATGGACCAATAAATAAACCTATGATAAGACCCAATAAAATTCTTCTGATAATTCAATGGATAAATGTATATTAAACACATTGGAAAGTCTTGTCTACATGGGATATTTCATCAGTGG
The DNA here is from genome assembly GCA_004027715.1 of Plecturocebus donacophilus. Taxonomy (NCBI): domain Eukaryota; kingdom Metazoa; phylum Chordata; class Mammalia; order Primates; family Pitheciidae; genus Plecturocebus; species Plecturocebus donacophilus. The sequence goes on from PVKP010002008.1 coordinate 49,936, forward strand.
AAGTCGTTACTGCTGCTATTTCTACTAGATTCCAAATTGAGAAGAAAATCTTTCTAAAGTAAATATCAAGATTATAAAAGTAAATATTAGAATAAATATTTACTTGTAAATACAAATATTTATTGTATTTACAAATATTTATTGTATTTATTGTATTTACAATAAATACAAATATTTATTGTAAATAAAAAAATTATAAAAGTAAATATAAAGTAAATATTAGAACCTGAGTAAGTTCTAATGTTCTGATATTTATTGAACATTAGAACTTACTAGGGTGACTATAGTGGAGAGGGTGTATATGTGTGGGTAGGACACATATGAAGAGAGGCTGGTGAATGGGTAAAACACACAGTGAGGTAGAAGGAATAAGTTCTAATGTTCAATAGCAGAGTAGAGTGACTATAGTGAACAACAATGTGTTGTGTATTTAAAAATTGACAGAAGAGAGGACTCAAAATATTTTGAACACTGAGAAATGACAAACGTTCTGCTACTGAACATTAGAACTTATTCATTCTACCTCACTGCATGTTTTACCCATTCACCAGCCTCGCTTCATATGTGCCCTGCCCACACATACACATATTCTCCAGCCTTTTGCCCACATGTTCTATTTCTTTCATCATATAAATACTGGCTTTTTAGTCAATGGGGAAAAATTACCAAATGATCACATTTCACAGCACAAGCTCATGTACAAACCCATGATTAGACTTCAATCACTCAAAAAATTATAAAATTGAATGAAAATGATATGAACATGTATGCATTTCCTGACAACAGAGTCCAGAGCTTCCATTCAATTCTTTAAAAATTCTAATAATGTAGAAGTGACTCTATACTCAATATATTATATGTAAATACATCATCAGATTTATTTTTCCCTAAAAACCTAAGGAATAAGTTTAACAGACTCCAAAAATATAGTCTAGTGCAGTGTTTTGCCACCTTTGAGATGGTGACCCCCTTTGATAGTTTTCTAAAAATTATAAACTTTCTCTGAAGATTAATAAATTGTAGTCAATAATGGCTATATTTTCAAAGGCTCCTGGTGGTAAATTCTCCCTCATAGAGGCTAGAAATGGAGAGTCCATCTCTCCATTCCTTGATGGACTGACTACTTTACAACCTTCCGTGGCATTTCTCTGCTCTCTAATCTCCTTTGTTCTTTGTGAGAAGGCCACAGCAGTGAGTCCTTCTGTATTACTATCCAGAACATGGAAAGAGAAGGAAAGAGAGAAGGTGAAGGGAGAAAAAAGAATATGGGACAGAAAGGTAAGAGAGTCAGGCACAGGGAGGAAGGAGAGAGAGACAGGTGAGAAGAAAGAAATAGAAAAGGAGAAGAGGAAGAAAGAGAGGAAGGAAGGGAGGGATTAACAGGGGAAGGAGAAAAAGGGAAGAGAGAATATAACTTGGTTGCTTTTGGTAGATCAATAAGTAGGTTTATGAGAAACATCTCTTTCAAACCTCTCAACTTGCTTCCCCACTCAGCACATTTGCTCTAAAATGAAGGTGAAGTAATTGAGGACAGGCTGACCTACAGCTTTTAAAGCGACCTATGAATGGATATTACATAGAATGTGTTAATAACTTCCCTTGAAGTATTTTATTTTACACTGCCAAGTTACTCAGCTATCCTTCTTTGTTACTGACAAACTATTTCTTGGAGTATAAATGAGGGGGACAGCCACCTCCTTAGTGAACTGAACAAAAAATCCCTTCTATGACAGTTTTGCTCTTTTCTCTTGATACAACATTAGATGATGTCTCTGACATTTGTGCTACAAGATAAATATTTTCAACGCAGTTTAACAAATGTGGAATGGGTTTCTTATAGATTTCTTATATCGGGCCAAATAAATAGAAAAATTGTATCTACTCTAAAAATAGAGAGGACTCCAAATGTCAGGGTCGAGTTGTATCCATCAGTAAAAAAAAAAATCCTAACTGAAAAGTTTTTTTCTAAAAATTAATTTGCTTCCTTCTTGAAAATATCTACTGTTTTCATAATATGGTTTTCAATATTTTCTTTGTGCTTCTGATATCATAATTGCAAAATATTTCACTTGACTTTGCATTATTTATTCACCCATCAGGCAAACAGTTATTAGGGAAGGAACTGTAAAATCAGGTTACTTTGATACAACTTCTCTGATTTCGTTAAAATCAACATTAAAGTGGAGACACCTGTGATCTAAATAACTGGAGGGAATCTGTGCACAAAATGTATTAGTATCACCATTGAAAAGCCTCTTTTATCCCAGTCTGAAGTTTATGGGAGCTGCTAAAACTAAGAATAAAACAAATCATTCTTGGCCAGTTTTGATGGTCAGACAGTTGTCTACAGGACCTCCAGGTCTATTAACAAAGTGATTCAGTTCCTGTACAGGGCCAATATAATCATCTTTTTTTATTTTTATTTTTATTTTTGATACAGAGTCTCACTGTTACCCAGGCTAGAGTGCAACGGCATGATCCCAGCTCACTACAAACTCCACCTTCTGGTTCAAGTGATTCTTCTGCCTCAGCTTCCCAAGTAGCTGGGATTACAGGCACATGGCACCACACCTGGATAATTTTTGTATTTTTAGTAGAGACAGGTTTTTGCCATATTGGTCAGGCTGGTCTCGAACTCCCCACCTCAGGTGATCATCCGCCTCAGCCTCCCAAAGTGCTGGGATTATAAGCACGAGCCACCATCACCCTGCGCAGGCAAACTCAGTCTTCACTTTCTGAGAAGAGGCAAAAACTTTTATTGCCTAGAAATCCTATAATGAGGAGTTACTGGGTAAAGTTAGAAAGATTAATTATAAGATGGTTTGATGGACATGTTTACTCCAACAAGTGAGTCAGTTTAAATCACATCTACTGCCTTCCAGCCTGATTAACCCATTTATTTCCTCACCTCCAAAGCTGGTCATGACTCATCCCATGCTAAACTGGTCTGATTGAAGGGAACAAAGGGCTGTGACCTGATATTAATGTCACTTAGTTCCTATAGCCATTCCTCCTTTTGGGGTGACTGACTATTCAGAACTCAAGTGTAGGTAAATTTAGAAATACCTTCTAAGAAGCCACTTCTCTCCATACCCAGGTAGATGGAGTGAAGCAAGTTCTCATGCTGGGCCGGTATGCCCACTGTCCTTCCAAAGTTGACACTACCACAGTGGAATTTCTTAATTTATTTCCCCATCTGACAGGTTGCAGGGATGCTTGCACATCTCACCTTTCTCTCTTACACACATTGTTTTCGTAGGCCAGTGTTTCTCACACTCAGCACTATTTTTGGCCAAACATTTTGTTTTGTTTTATTTTGGAAGGCTTCTCTGTGTATGGGAGCATGTATAGCAGTATCCCTGCCCTCCATCTACTGAATGTCAGAAGTATTCTCCCATTGTAGTAGCCAATGTTACCAGATACTCTCTAACATCCCCTAGGGGAAATATCACCCTGGATAAAGAACCACTCTACTAAGTCTATGAACTTGATTAATGAGAGTGCCATGGATTCTTGATTTCAGCCCTAGTGACTCAGATTTTACAAGTGATTTTTACAATATTAACTATATAAATTGCTATATATTAACTATATAACTCCCTAGAATACATTGGCTTATAAGCACTAAATCAAATGCACTGATGGACATGTTTACCCCAATAAGTGATTTAGTGTTGAGCATTTTATAATCGTCAAGAAAAGCTGAGCCTTTTTATAAGAATTCGGCTATGTTGGAATCAATGAGACCTTACCTTCCCAATATAAAACCCATCTTTCAAGTTAAGATCACCTATACTCAACTGGTAGCCTAGGACTGGAGCAAAGAGCCAACAGCTATTAGTTCTTAATTTTACTCTTGATTGCTTCTTATTTTTCTTTATTAGGTTGAACTGATTAGACTTTGCACATATTAGCCTATATAACCTGATTCTTTTCTTCCCATGTTTTCTGACTTCAGGGCTCTTGATCACTCTCATTTTCATTGGCCCCATTCCTACTTAATAGTTCCTTCTTTAATATAATTTTCACTCCAACTTCTGTTTTATATTTCAAATCTATGATCGTCACTTTTCTCCTTCACCTTTTAATCCATCATCAGCTTAGGCCTATGGTACCCAGTTGGTCTCAATTCACTAGTGTCATCCTAGCATCTTTTTGACTCCTTGGTACTGAATCTGTTCATTTCATGTCATGACAGAACACTTAGAACATGAAAAAGTGAGAGAAGGCAATTTAACAGATGGGCAAAAACAGAAAACCATATATTCTCAGAAATAAGCATGCAAACTATAACTTCTGAGAACACCACACTATCACACAACAGTATACCAAGTGTCATTTGCAGTAATGAATTTGACCCTTCAATAAAGGAGCATGTATGCCCTCCTTAAGAAGAAAAAAAATACTACATTTAGAAATAGTTTCATCTCATCTGGTTAATATAAAAGTTGTAATACCTGAAGTGATAGGCTTGAATTTTCTGCAAAATACACTTATGTAAAGCACTGTTACCTAAATAGAGTATTTGTTAGCCAGTTTGTATTTATGCTTATTATGTTGAATTGTATATGACTGCTAGTTTTACAAATATTATAAAATTTAATAAATATTCTATAAATATTAACAATTATGTATTCAACCCAAACAATACTGAAAAGTTTTTTATTTAATTTTAAGTTCCAGGACACATGTGTAGGACATACAAACTTGTTACATAGGTAAACATGTTCCAGGCCATACCACCGTGAACATGCCCGATCTCATCTGGAACTTCTTTAAATGCAAGACAATACAAACTAGCAATGCCTTATTCAAAAGTAAGTACACTTAAAATTTCATAAAAATAATTTTCATTTTGCTTATGTTTCATCAATGCTTCTTTCTTACACAGATAGCTTCATGATTACAGAAACCCAAGAACATTAACTCTGAACAATCAACTAAAACAGTGCAAGTAATGACTCCACAAGATAAGACTCTATAGCCAATGGACAAGTAAGAGAATGAGGTGATTATTTTAATTAGCAAATCTATTTGTAAAAGAACTTTCACAGATCCTCAAGTTTCTGTTTTGCCAAGTTTAGTGCATTTCAATTGCAAATGTCAACAATTGCATTTTGTGGATTCTAATTCCAGCAGCATAATCAATAATGTGCATTGCATTTGTCATTTTAAGATGACAGCACTCAGTAGCAAGAACCTATTGAACAAAACAAGCTAAAGAATCGTTATGTTTCAGTACACAACTGCCACCTTAACAAGTAATCATTAAAGTAATACTTTCTGCAGTGAAACCCCTATAGTTGCTAACCATTTATGATAGCTAATGTTAGAAACCAATAACAGATACACACCTTCAATACATGAGATGGAATAGAAGACAGAAAGTCAGTAAGGAAAAGAAAAAGGAGACAGAAAGAAACCTAATTATATTAGACACCCAGGAACTCTGAAATTAACTCATTTCATCTCAGAGGAACAAAGAAATGTAGAGGAGTCAATTTAAATTTATTATCTGCCTGCTGCTGCTTCAGCTGCTGCTAACAGATGTTGCATAGAGAACCTATGGGGAGAAAAGCATTTTTATATGTTCTCCTGGTAAGAAGCTGGGGTGATGGTGTTGAGGATGAATGTAAATGTGAATATATGGTACTTCATCAGGACCAAGTTTTATGTTACCATTTCAACAGAGCTAAGTAAAGTAAAAGTTCAGTGAACATTTGCTGAATAAATAAATGATGCAGTGATTCCTAAACTACCTAGAAATCTATTGTGTGGTGCAGTAGAGTCTAGCATGGAACCATGACCTTTCATCAGCAGTGGTGAGAAAAAATCTTTGTGTCAGGTAAAAGAAGAAACAATGTGGGCCAGACACAGTGGCTCAAGCCTGTAATCCCAGCCTTGGGGAGGCCGAAGCTGGTGAATCACCTGAGGTCAGGAGTTCGAGACCAGCTTGGCCAACATGGGGAAACCCCGTCCCTACTAAAAACGTAAGAATTAGCCAGGCATGGTGATAGGCACCTGTAATCCCAGCTACTTGGAGGCTGAAGCAGGAGAATCGCTTGAATGTGAGATGCAGAGGTTACAGCGAGATGAGATTGTGCTATTGCACTCAAACTTGGATAACAAAAGTGAAACTCCATCTCAAAAGAGAAAAAAAAAAGAAGAAAAAGAAAAAGAAAGAAAGAAAGAAAAAAGAAAGAAAGAAAGAAAGAAAGAAAGGAAGGAAGAAAGAAAGAAAGAAAGAAAGAAAGAAAGAAAGAAAGAAAGGAAGGAAGGAAGGAAGGAAGGAAGGAAGGAAGGAAGGAAGGAAGAAAGAAAGGAAGGAAGGAAGGAAGGAAGGAAAAGAGAAAGAATCACTTGGGAGAGGGCCAGTTACTTGATACCTTTTCTGTATCTGCTCGCATCCACCAACTGGTGATGAGAGGGACTTTTTAATCTTCACGGCTCCACTGAAACATGTCTCCACTTCCCTCTTACCCTCAGGAAGTATGCACTAGGCCAGGTGCATTTAAAACCATGTGAAGCATTTTCCATCATAAGTACAATATATATTTCTCCAATTTTTTAATGTAAAATATAAATTGAAAAAAAATCAGTGTGACAAAAGGAAATATTCAAACACCGAAAACAACTGGAGCCTCACAGCAGATAGATGTTAAGAAAATCCAAGCTAGACTCTACCTTCTTGATTTTCCCATCTTTATGGTAGAAAGCTTTTTTTTATTATTATTTCATTTGTTTTAAATGAAGTAATAATAAAAAAGAATATATAGTAAAAGAAGATGTCTCAAAGTTGTTCACTAGAGCCTTAGTTTGGAGTTTGGTAAACTGCTCAGTGAGCTAACTCCAATGTTTACATAGAAAGTAATTTTTCAGTGAAAACAGTGTAATGTAGTGACCTGAAAGTTGAGATTCAGTGCCAGATCACCTAGATTTCCACCCTAACGCTGTCTTCAATAGCTGTGTAATAACGGCCAAGTTGGTTAACTTCTTACCAAAAGATTATACATGATTATTCCTGTATTCAGGGGATCTATAGTAATTGATATTTCCTTGTTTATGTTTTATTTTCCTACTTTCCATAAAACAAATTTTTAAAAAAACAAAAAGAAAGAAACTTCAATTGGTGACAAGGTATCATGTAAAAAAGGAACTTTAAATGAGGCACCACCCTAAATGCTACACCTTACAAAGTTTGATGTCAGCTATAATTGACGTAGTTTCTAATTTTAATTAGTTAACGGAAAACATAAATTAACCACTCAATTTTTGCTTATAAGTAATTTCTGGAGGCAAGTATATCAGAGTTGAAGTTCTTGATCAACTACCTAAAAACATCACATAAAAATTCACCTACCCCCTCATTATCAAACATTCTTTGGTTTTCATCATCATGGTATTGAGCTCTGGCCTACAGGTAATGCTCTGATACATCCAGTAATGCTTTTGCTGCTACATCAATAAAACATGGTTGTAAACTCAGCACTTATCATTCACATGGCTTACACAATTCTGCCCGTCTCCATAATAATACACCAACATAAAGTCATCCTCATGGCCATATTAAAGTCAATTTCCTCCAAATTATATGCTGTGTTCATAAGACGTGACTGTGCATTTAGACAGTGCTTATCTCTTAAGGGGCTCTAAGTATCGCCTGGGCGTATGTTTTATTTATGTGTATACATCACTGAGGCAAAAAAAGACAGATTCTTTTATTTCAAAGGTATCTATTTTCTGATTTGCACTAACAACTTAGAATCCTTAAGATCATCAATTTCATATTCAATCATAGTACCATTCCACTGAGCTCATTATTCAGTCTTTCACTAGTATAAACAAGAAATATTTTATGGAAAGCCATTCATTTATTCAATCTACTGCTAGTGCTAAAGAAAGCCATAAAAGTAAATCTAAGCCAGCTCTGCATTTTGGGATCTCACAGCCCAGCTGAGAGGTACGAAAACAATTCCAGTGTCTGCAGGGCTGTTACATCCACACTTTGGGCATGTGAGGAGGGGGAGATAGGAAAGACACAAAATGTGTTCAGGATAGGCGTTACTAAAAAGAGTTTTTGATGAGTTTCAGGAAATGAGTAGGTTTTTGGCCAGTGGGTAGGAGAGAAAACAAGGAAATCCCACTTTCTAAAGAGAAACAGAATACCTGAACAGCAGAGGCATAAATGAGCACAGAGAGAAAATGACATTGTAAGAAAAGTACTCCCTCTTCTCTAGCCAAAAGTTTTCTTACTTTCAGTTAGTATATGCAGATTTAATTCAGCATATCATCTGGGCAGCCACTAGATTTTTCAACTGAGAAGAGAGAAATGACAAGTCAATTCAAATTATAAAAGCAAATTTGGCAAGATCATATAGTTGCAGCCATGCTCGAAGGAGTGATGGACTTCTGGTTCTCTTGTCAGTTACTTCCCATGTGGCTTGTTACAGCTTTGTGAGTTCTTGCTAAAATGTATTGTCATTGCCATTTTACTGTGCATACTGCATTCCACTCTTTCCACATCCTATGGTAATATTTTTGTGCCATTCTGTGGTTAAACACATTTTTAACTATTGTGACTCTATATGCATTGGCAATTTAGTATGTGTAACCTTCAAGAGAATAGTCATTAAAAGATTCCCAGCGTTAAAAACATGATAAGGAATGTGATGTCTTCAGACAAAACAAAACAAAAAACCTGGATGTTCCATAAGGATTCTCACTATCTATCTACCCAGATAATTGTTTTACATACATTTCTGTAGAATACAATTTAATAATACAGAAAGATCTAACGGATCTATAAAAAGATTTGCTGCTACTGTCCCCAGTCCTGTTCATTTTCTCTAAGTTATGATTTCACATGGATGGTATAAGTTCTTCTGGCATGTGGACTCAGATTTCACTTACTAAAAACAAAATAACAACAATAAAATAAAATTTGTGATGCTGCTAAAATTCATTTAGTTTCCAAATTTGAAGACCCTCCTTTGAGTTGACAGGGTCCTCAGACCTGTATTAGAAAAGAAGAGCTTTTAAAGAATACTTTGCTAATATTCACTGCTGCTTCTCCCTTTTTTGTGCAGTAAGCTCACTTCTAATAAGCGTTTGAACCTGTAACTAGTTAAATCACGTTAGGCCTTCACCTAGTCTATTTACCCATCATCTCTTTCCAGTAATGTATACCTTGCCTAAAATGATGTAAAGAAGAAATATTGAGTTCAGCATGGCTAGTGGAAAAGTGGTTAATAGGAAAATGTAGGAGACAAGATTTAAAAAGCACAGAGAACTCGCAACAAATGACTCAGAAAAAGAAAATTTGGTGTCATATGGGAGCTCAGTCACACATGGTTAAATAATTAATACATGTAAATTCCTAGCCACACACATACACATAGTCTATCCTCTAAGGCATGTGCAAGGCTTTCGTCCTAGCCTTTAAATCAACTCAAAAAAGAGGAACTTGGAAATAATAAATTTCTCGGGGATTATCTAGTTGTGATCTATTTAATTTAAATGAGTCTGGACTATTAAAAACACAGTTTTCCTTGAGTTTCTATTTTTAGGGCCTTTTCTTTGTGGGCATTAAATCCTCATGGGGTCATGATCATATTGTAATCTTTAGGAAAAGAGCCAAGGGCATTGCTCAACCAATTTTATATGCAGGCCTTACAGCAGAGGGGCAGGAGCACTGGTACAACTTGAGGAAGACTCAGGGAAGATGATCATGATGAGAATGCCACATGAGTTGGAGAGAAGACTCCAAGGAGGTCCTCAATTGAAACAGAACCTACATGAATGATGGTACATGGACAAGGATTTGAGGATTTGGATCTGCCCATCTCTATCACTTTGGTCAAACATAATTGGTCAAACCATCACAGAGCACAGATAATGTGATGTCTAAGAAGGATCCCTGAAAATCAATGAGGTACAGAGTCAGATGTTGGGTTTTGAAGTCATGTAAACTGAAGTTCAAACTCCCAACTTTCCAATTTACTGGTTATTCACCCACAAAACATTTTCTTGGCCTCTCAGTCTCAAAGTCATCTATAGACCCCTAAAATATTGTGGGAAAAAAGTTATAAATAATACAAGTGAGACAGTTGACATATGTTTGATATTCAACATGTATGAACTATTACATGAATAGCATCTAAGAATGTATCTGTTATAACACTAAATAAAGTGCAGTATTTCTGCATGTTGCTTGTGGAGCAATTCATCACTTTGTGGAGCAACTCACCAATTTACCTAGACTCAGTGAAGGCCTTTTATTTTTTAACCTCTTCAGTATCTTTAAATCTTTAGTGTTCTAAAAAAAAAAAAACTGTATTTCCCTTTGTTGGTCTAAAAATTACTATTAAATTATTGATTTTCACATATAAGTTTATGCTAATTTAGTAAATATATGCACCTTACACATAACATTTGACAGTGTTGTCATTCTGAAGTGAAGAGATGATGGAGACTGAAAGGTTCCATTAAATATCTTCTGCTCAGTTTAGAAAAAGACAGCTTGCAAGGTATGCTTAAGAGACTCAAGGAGTGTGTGACAGTCTGCAGCATACCACACATAAGCATACAGTGTCCAAAGAAGGTCTTTGGACTTCTAGCCTGACATTCTTTTCCCTACACGATCTTTTAAGCTTCTTCTACTCACCCTTTAGTCTTTCCTTTCTGGAATTGCTTTGTAAACACTTTAGCTTCATAGAAATTCCTGTGAGATGTCAAAATATTCCATCTCTGTATTCAATCAGCCTGATGTTGCATCTAAACCTAGTAAATTTGGTGTATCATTTGTTTGACACCTCTGCCTTCACAAACCTATGATTCCAAAAATTATTGGTTAAGGCATCACAGATTTCTTTTAAACCACTCACTCTTCATCAAAACACAAATCCAAAAGATCAGACTTCTTAGTAAATATTTCAAAACTCCCCATATAAAAAATCTCCAGCTCCCTTTCTTTTCTTAGACTTCCTGTCACAACATTCACAGCACTTGTGAATAACAATCTGGAGCTGGTGTGTTAGAGTCAGGCTGAAAAACTGGATACCTCAGATTCCCTTAGAAGTCATCCATAAAATACTCACTGGAAAAGAGGCAAGGAAACCCTTCGGTTACAAAGGCAGCAAAACGAAGTCAGGCCACTGCCAGTGGATCATGAGAAAAGAAGAGACAAAGACACAATTGCTATCAATGACGCATCTGGCTCTGGCAGAACGATAGACATAAGCCTTCAGCCTCTGAGAGATGGAGAGGATTACTACTTTGGAACAAGGCCCTGTAATCTGTGCTTTAGTAGATCTGAAGCAAATGACCTTATCATTTTGATATTGTATCTTACCTTCTCTGTAACTGAAAACAGAGGACACCAAAACAGCTTTCTTTTGGGATGCTTCTCTTAATTATTGTCTATTTCCCCTTAGAACAGTTCAATATTAATTGTTAAATTCTGATGAAGACTGTTCTTATTATCTTGTTGATTTCAACTTACAAGCAAAGCACCTGGCACATAGCAGGTATATAATAAATGTTATGAAATTGATTTACTAATTAATTAATTGTGTGTCTTCTATACTAAAAGAGAGATAGCACTATAAAAAAGGAAAAATAAATTCTGTTTCTGGAGTAATAAAATGAAAGGAAATCTATCACTGACTGTACTGCTTTAGCAATATGTGTTTTCTTAATCTACAGCAAACAAATGTTATGTAGGTTAAAGGTATACGTATGGAAATACCTTGATTCCTATCAAGTCTATTTGCCTAGAATCTATACAGTAGGAAGTCTAAGGATAGCAATATTATGTCTCATAACTTCATTAATTTTGATGCTTAGCTCTAAAGCAGCTAGGACATCAGTGTACTGTTAGCCTGGAGATGTTTACTTCTCCTTTCAGACTCTTCATGGATACATAACAAATCAGTACTACTGAAATGAGTTGCTTCTAGGGCAAGCAATGAAGCAGTTGTTCCCTCAGTAGCCAGCTTCAACAGCCTTTACAGTCTCTCAAAGGGGCATGTCTTCTGCTTACTAATAAACTGTATTTTAAGCAGCCCAAAAAAGCAGCATATGAAGCACTAAATGTGGAAGTGTCTAGACATAAAGATGAGTCTCATGTAGCAGACAAGGGTGAGTAATATTTTTGCCAAACTATGGGATGGCCTAGAACACACGTTAGAATTATAACAAGACAGAAATTCAAAACCTAGGAATGTGTTCAAATGGTCCTGGAGAATACTGTCATTTAGGCCAGCAACATTTGAGTCTTGCTTTCAGGAAATGTTTGCTAAGACCTTAAGATTAGATTCCATGTCCCTGTGAATACCCTTATCTCCGCATGCTTTCAGAAATAAATTGTTTATCACTCTGCACTGTAATTGCTTCTTTAATTGTATACTTCCCTCCCCAAATGTTTGCTCACTGAGAAAATATACTGTTTACCACCATTTATATAGTTGTGAGCACAGTTCCCGACACAAAGCAGATAAGCAATACATATGGCTTCAATCGAGGGATCAATTCTGATTTGTGTCAATCACACACAAAACATAGCTATACGTTCTAAATTATCTTTCTGTAGGTTTGGGAAAGAAGATTCTTTATTATGAGGGGAAATCTATTTCCCCCTAGTCATAGTCTCAGTCTATCTAGGGAAGGGGAATCTACATATTATGTTTGGCACTACACAGTGCAAAAACGATGGTAATCTGATCACTTATTTCTCAAAATTTTATTTTTGTTAGTACTCTAGAATACTGAAACGCATAGAGTGCTCACATGTGCTATGTATACTCTGGATGTGTTCCTCCAAAATTCATGTTGGAATTAAACACCCAATGTGATAATATTAAGAATGAGACCTTTAAGAGATGATTAGGTCCTGAGGACTCTTCCTTTCTAAAAAGGAATAGTGCCTTTACACAAGGCTTGAGGGGGGATGCTTTTCTCTCTTCGTTCCTTCCACCATGTGAGGACATAGCAAGAAGGTACCATCTTGGAAACAGACAGCAGCCCTCAAAAGACACAAAATCTTCTGGTGCCTTGGTCTTGAACTTGACAGCTTCCTGAACCATAAGGAGTAAATTATATATAATGTATTCAAACTGTATTGTTTTGTTATAGAAGCACAAACAGACCAAGACAATACCGTACACTTAACATGGTTATTTGTGGCTTGGTGCAGTGGCTCAGGCCTGTAATCCCAGCACTGTGGGAGGTCGAGATGGATGGATACTGGAGGTCAGAAATTCAAGACCAGCCTGGCCAACATAACAAAAACCTATCTTTACTAAAAATACAAAAATTAGCCGGGCATGGTGGTGCTCGCCTGTAATCCCAGCTACTTGGGAGGCTGAGGTAGGAAAATCACTTGAACCCAGGAGGCAGAGGTTGCAGTCAGTTGAGACTGCACCACTGCATTCTGGCCTGGGCAACAGGGCAAGACTCCATCTAAAAAAATTAAAATAATAATAATAATAAATAAAATCATTACTTGCCTTTGTTCAGCCTGTTTTTCAGAACAGCAGTCTAAACACAAGCCACAACCTAAAATGTAATAAAGAGGCCAGGCATTTCTCGTATACTTTTTCACATGGTATCTAATACTACACTGTGCTAGTCTTGCTCCTACCCAAATGACTATGTTTTCTGTCTTATGGACTCCTGTCTTTCAAATCTCAGTCTCAGCCCCCTTTTCTTCTCCACGTATACCCCCTTTCCAGGTAATTTCAACCCAGGAAACACTGATAATTTCCAAACTTAAATATCCAGCCTGAGTCTCTTCCCTGAACTATAGACTCATATATCAACATAGCCAGTTGGATGTATAACGTGCATCTCAAAAGTAACCAAATCAAACTCCAAATCTCTCCTTGCCTCAGCTCTGTTCCACACAAAGTCTTTATCATCCATGCCAATGCCAATATTCTTCTTCCAGGTGCTCAGGTTAAATCAAATAAACCTTTTTTCTCCCACTCCACATCAAATCCATCAGCAAATGATGTTGGCTCAATGTTCGAAATTAAAGTACTTCCTACCACCGCCACCCCACAACTGCAGGCCAAGCTTCTGTAATTTATGACCTATTTATTGCAGTAGCCACTTCACAGGGTGTCTGCTTCTGCCCTTGCTGTCTCACAGTCTATCCTTAATGTAACAACCAGAGTGATCCTTTTAAAACATAACTCAAATCATGCCACACCTCTGCTCAGGTCTCTCCAGTGACTACCCATTCCATTTAGGGAAAAAGCACTTAAACCACCCACAACATTTGTTTCTCTGATTCCTCTCTGATCTCATCTGGACAACTGGCCTCTTCTCCACTTTGGATCACACAGATGTGATGCTCTTTTACAGGATTCAGCATGCCTTTCTCATGAGTTTGCCTTTGAGAGTCCTCCGCTTGGAAGAACTTCTTAAGGACATCTTTATGTCTCATTGTCTTACTACCCTCAAATCTTAGCTTAAGATTCAACTTTTCAATAAGGATTTCCAAGATCACCCTATTAAAAATAAATTTCCTCACACTAGATTCTTCTTTTCCTTTATTTGGTTTATTTTATTCCATAGTTTCTTCTAATACGATACCACTCATATACACACTCATGCATTTGTGTGCACATGCGCACATACCGGCTTGTTTCTTGCATTTATTTGTTGGCAAATTATGTCTCTTTGCAAATAATGATCTTCTGTCTCCTCCAGAACCTAAACTCCAGGAAGCACAGACTTTTATCTTTGTGCTGAGTGGTTTCATCTCAGCACCTTCTATAGGGTTTTCCCAATCCACACTGAATACAATTTTAATTTTAAAAGAACATCGTAGATGTATATCGGAATAGGAATCATTTGGGGTCTAGGTTGCCTCTTGCTTAGTCACTTTCCACGAACAATATCCTAATAGACACAGAAAACTTCTTATTTCATGATTAGAAACAGTTTTGCATTCAATTTACCAGGCTTAATATAAATTAAAAAGGAACAAAGAATACACTAGTGACTACTTAGAAAGATGCTGCAATAAATCTTCTGGCCCCAGTAGTAACCTAGGGAATATAATTTGTTGGAAGCATATTATTATTCTAGAAGCAATTTTGTCAGGTAAGATGCAAGACTTCTGTGACAAGAATTTCACCATGTCCTTTCACATTAATGCAGAGTAAAAAGATTTTTGTTTTTTTTTATGGAGCCTCAAGTGTTTCTTAAATGAAAAAATGCATGAAATAGTAATACTGCTGTGAATGAAAAGAATTAATACAAGAATTCTAATAGCAAAGGCATGACTTTGCCTCATTTCAATGAATGTTTCCTATAAGTTTACACATGAAACAGAAAGTTTTGCAAACTTTAATCAGGAAACTATTTAAATTGACAGTTGTTTTATTTATAAATGAAATATATATTTCACACACTAAGTTTTCTAATTTCATTTGAATCTTTTACAAAACATAAACACATTTTATAATGTATGGCACATTATAAAACTTGCCTTGTTTTAAAAGTATGTAATGCATAAGGTTTAATAACTCATAAATCAGGTATGATGTGTGACTCATTAATAAGAATTGGTTTAGAAAACTCTCCCTGAAGCAGACATTGTTGGCTTGCTTCCTAGTCTCAGGAATTACTGTTCTTCAATGCCTGATGTTCAATGTCTGAAAACAGTTCTTTTACTGTTTTGCTTGTTCATTTGTTTCAGGTGGGAGGTCAATCTGGTTCCTTGCTAGAAGAGGACGTCAAAAATATTCAGTATTGCAACACAGATATATAATCATTTAGAAATGAATGAAATAAAATAAGTGTCTGGCTCAGTATCACCCAGTGATTACACTGGGACAGGGAGATCAACAGCCATATCCCAAATCCTAAACACAGTAATACTCTGCTTCTTCTTAAACCTTTGTTAGCATTTACAACTTAGTAATATAATTTTTCAAATTAAAATCTCCTTTTTTCTAGACTCTGACTTCCTTGGAGGAAATAATTCTGTGTTGTGTTTCACTTTAAGTCCATGTAGCAAGTGCTGGTGCACACTCAGGACATGCTCAGCAATGAATGATGGCAGGTAAGCGAGCAGCTTACTGGGCTGGTTCTGGTAAAGCACCAAGTCACGTCAGTGACAGCCAGACAGGATATATATTGGGGTGAGGTCTTCGCAAGGAAGGCTATGAAGCTTGGAGATACTAAGATACCATAATGAAACAAAGTTACATGAGAGAAAAAAAAAACTAAATAAAACATTGTAATGGGTAAAGGGAGTATAGGAGTCACAGATGTAGCAGCCAACTTTGTTTAGATATCTGCTCAGCTGAAATGTTATTTTGATTCAGATTTGCTCTGAGATGGGCATCTGTTCAATCACAAATTTACACTCTGGAAGACACTACTACACAGGTCACTTGAATCTAGTTATTGTACAACTTAAGAATCCATTATGGGACGCGTGTAGTGGCTCGCGCCTGTAATCCCAGCACTTTGGGAGACCAAGGTGGATGAATAGCTTGAGCCCAGGATTTTGAGATGAGCCTGGGGAACCTGGCAAAACTCTATCTCTACAAAAAATACACAAAATTAGTCAGGGATAGTGATGCTCTCCTGTAGTCCCAGCTCCTTGGGAGGCTGAGGTTGGAGAATCACCTGAGCCCAGGAAGTCTACAGTGAGCCTTAATCATCCCACTTCACTCCATCCTGGGCAACTGAAGTAAAAACCTGCCTCAAAAAAAAAAAAAATCCATTGTGACAGTAGACATTAGCCATATAATTAAATCCTCCAAATGACAGAGGCCCATTATTGGTGAGAGGCTGTTCCATTGTTAGACAATGTTAACTGGTAGAAATCTTCTTTCTCATATTATCTCGCCTCTCACATGTCAAGAGAAGGTATGTATACAGAGACAGAGAGAGAGAGCGCTCTATATACAAGAGATATAGCAGATCTCTGTCACAATGTTTAGACATAGAGAAATACACTTTCAACATAGTAGAGGATGAAGGAAGAGGTAGAGGAGGAGGGGGTGAACAGATCTAAAAGTAAAATGTTTCTATGAAGAGTAGTTTGCTCCTAATCACACTGTATTTTAGGTGCTCTAGAAAGTTAAAAGAATATATGGCAAAACAATATGCCAGAAATATCATGCTCATTTACATCCCCAAATTATTCTTCAATTAAGACATTTTTTATTGCCAGCCCAATACTTCACCCCAATATCCTAAAGGCTTAAAAACCAAAAATTTTACTGATCTTCAAAATCCAGTCAAAGATTGGACTATTAGGCCTTTATGGGAACAAGTCTGTAATTAGCGATGTTTTGCATAGTCCTCGGTTATACAGGACATAACTCATGGTTAATGTAATCATGTGGTTATCTATACAATATCGTCACTGTATGCCATCAAGAGATGAGATTGCTATTTTCTTTCCATGTACTAAAAGAATACCAGACAATTTTGCTACATAGACATGAATCTCCACCAAAAAATCAGAACAGCTAAGACAACTTGAGAGAAAGGGCAGACCCTAGGGCTCAATGAGAACCTCAGAATTAGAAGTTCACTATTATTCTTTATTTATTATATGTGCTCCAGCTATCCAATAATTCCAAATATAAGTTACATATATATTTAATTGAATAAACTTAAATGTATAATTTTGACTTAGTTTTAGATACATCATGAGTTGGTCACTTACTTCTTCAGTTTATAAATTTTTAAAATGTTATTTGGTTGTAATTTTCCCAGTAATGAGATTGCTTGGAAAATCTACTAGTAAAAATAATTATTCTTCATTAACTCCCCCCTTTATAAATTATATTAGATTATGCTTGAAGACCTTTTCAGTGTACATGCTAGGATGAAATGGTATATAATTGAGAAAATAATATAAGACATCAAAACAATAGATCCAGGCCTTAAAAGGTGAGATATTTCAAAGCATACTAAGTGAATGCCCATCTCTCCTTAATTGCTAAATTCAATTTCAGAGAAGTGAGAAAGCAGAGGTGTAATATTGATGATAACCCATTGTGTTCTTTCTGACTACTCTAAAACTCTGCACTTTTATTTGATTTCCACAATAACTCTAAAATATTTAATCTTGCCGAAAGTCAACTGAGCTGTTTCACAGCAGGAAGGAGTCTAACGCAGAGCTGCACAGCCAGCACCCGGGGACATCCTAACACACACTGATGCCTCCCAGAGCCTGCTCCTAATGAAGAATCCCTGTCTCCATTCTCCTCGCCCTGCTCCAGCTCTGATTTGGAGTATTCAGTTCTTGCCTTGGCTATGACTGCCTCGATATATTCGCCTCTCAAGGTGGCATCAGGGGAAGGAGAACAGCAGTGCTGAAAAGTAATAGTCTGTCTACAGATGTCTGCTCAGACTCTGAGGGGTAATCAGGGACCAAATCATATAAGGTAAATGAGAGAAATACAATTTAAAAAAAGCTTCACACCTACTCTGATAACAAAATATTGCTCTTCTATTTCTACTTTATTTCTATATAATTTCACTTAACCAAAATTACTTAAAAGGTATATTGATATTAAAGATAACATGTTTCAAGAGAAAATTAATCTTCCTATTTAACATTTAACAGAAAATAGAAAACTTTCACACACTGTGCTCTCCCCAGGTAGGAAAGTATGAATCCCAACCCTGAGCAAGAGGATAAGCTTTTCATTGGGCACTCATGGTTGCTTTTATCTTTGTGTTTTATATTTCTCTTCATGTTTTATAAGCCAATCTCAATTTTTACGCCAGTACCCTGTTGTAATTAATAATCTTTTGTAATTAATAATCCTTTATATTCAGCTTTCCTGTTCAAATTACTATGTGGTTTCTATCTCCTGATTGGGATATGACTGATACACACAGTGAACTGAATTTGAAAAACAGTGAATTATATAAAGATATAGATACAGATACATTACTGGGGGATTTCTCAGAGGGTCTCAAGTATATTAACACATGTTACAAATGTAATAGAAGAATATATTATATACAGAATTTCACAAGCTTATACAAATATAGATACACACACATATATACACACCATGGCACAAGAGTAGTGCTCTGTGGGGCATATATTGGGGCACAGATGTCTGAAACTATAGTATAGCAAAATTCCACCTGGTAGGATTTTGAAGACAATTCATATCCATGGGAAATAGCAAGAACAATTTTTGTAAGTCAGTAATTTTCTCTTTAGACAAGAGGAGCCGTGGAATGATGTTTTGAATATGTTCCTGTCCTTAAGCATCTGAGCGAGAAAACACTTGGTCATGGATATCCATGTCTTGCTACAGCAGGAAGAGTGGAGATTCTTATGGGGAATGGGGAGGATAACTTTTCCAGGGTATACAGCAGTATCTGAAAAAGGGAATGGAAAAAGATTCTCCCATTTTAGAGATTCTATCTCACATTCCCTACTTAATAATTCCTTATTCAGAAAGTTTAGCCACTCCCATCAATGTGTATATCATCCATGGAAAGTTGGAAACATAATCAGATTTTTGTCTCTTTGCAACTTGAGACAGTATCATTCAGGAAAAGACCTTGCAGAAGTCTCTGCTTTTAGAAATATATGACTTAAGTAATAAGTGTCAGACACTATCAGAGTCTGGGGCTGTGACATGCTGCAGGACAGGGCACTGGTAGGAGATTTTATTACCTTTTATGTACATTCGCCAAAATGTTGTTAAGAAAATGTGATTACCAGTGGGGAGGCTCATTTATCTAAATTATTCTGGGCTACCAGAGAAACCTGACATGTAAACAATTTAGATAAGGAGTCTAATAATCTAGCTCTACCAAGTGTCTGCAATCTGTCACTCGGTGAACTCTGATTCTTAGGTGGAACTGTCTGTTGTCCTTGAAGTGCTATTTTGGTGGAATGTACATTGGGAAGACAAACATGACTCAGTATCAAGATAGTGAGTTTTAATAAAGCTAAAAAAATACAAAACAGTGAGATTTTTACCTACTAATATCAAAGTAGAATGCAGTGAAATTCAGATAATTCGCATTTTTCACTCCAGGGAACTTACTGAAATGGAAAATATATAAGATCATAGGAAGCTTCAGAAAAATAATTTTGGATTTGTTATACTGGTATTTGAGTTAGAAGTAAAACAATCAATGCAAACTCTTAAATAATTTGAGCCACCATATTTTGACAAATAATGTGCTGTGTGAAAGAAATACAAATAAAGCACAAGATACAATTGTGCTTAAAGATATAATTGCTACCTTTAATCACTTGCCTCAATTGGTAGACAAAATTTTTTTACAGTGGTTATAAATATAGAATATATTATTAACATAAGCAAAGTTATAATAAAGTTTCAAAAGTACAACAGAATTTTAAAAAGCTACAATCCAGGTCTTGAATGTACATTTAACTGGAGATATTTTTTATAGAATTTACTCAGAGGAGCAAAGCCAGGCACTAAGATACTTTTTTTTTACCAGCTGAGTATTTGCAGTAGGTGAGCTTCACATAAGAGCAATTGCCTGGGGTAGTTCTTTCTTAATGAAATGGAATGACTTGGCCCCTACAAATAAAGAATAGTGTAAACAGAGACCAATAATTTTCTTATTTCATGAAAAAAATGTTTTCATTCATTCCGTGTCTCAATTGACATTTGCTGAATTTCTTCTGTATTCCAAGAACCACGCAAAGCCCTGAGAAATTCAACAGTGAGACAATATCCTTTTCTTTGAGGAGCTCATTGTCCAGCAGACAAGCAGATGAGTATAGAATAATTAAAATAAAGTTTGATAAGAGCCATAATGGGGCAAGTACCAAGTGTGGGAGTGCAGAGAAAAAGAAGACACTCATGGTGTGCGAGAGCTGGCTCGTAATTGGCTTGTGAGAGCCAATTGCTAAATTTTCAGAAATGTAAGCCACTCACTGAACATAGCCATTATTAAAAATTAAAATGGACAAGTTATAATTCAATAAATTAGATTTAAAACAGAGATGATAAATACTTAAAACTTCATCACATCCTAATTATTTTACTAGGGCATGATGTTATCTGTACATTTTACCTTATTCAGTTCTGTTGCATCTCTGTGAGGGAAATGCCATATAATGGCATACTACTAATGCATCTGTTACCAACTCCGTGTTCACCAGCACCACGCTGGTAGCCTGAAATTTGCCTTAATGGGAGGATTTGCACTCAGGAGTTCAGCAAAGGCTCCTAAATAGAGACTTGTTGTTTTTCTACAGAGAGCTGTTGTTAAACACCGATCAGCAGGCCAGTGGGAACACTTAACCTACATCACTACCTACTCCTGGTTAGAGAAACTTCCTGGAAGAAGAGGAAGTAAAGATAAGTAAAATTTGTCAACAAAGAAGGGGGACTAGCCTGTATAAACAAAAATCCAAACTAGAAACATCTTTGAAGTTATTCTGACTTCTCTACTCTTATGTCTTCCAAAGGTGATGATTTGCTATCATAGTCTTTACAGCTGTTCACCTGTATTCTAGTTTTCACTTTCAGAGCCCTTATGGGACTGCATTTTTCAGTCCCCTTGAAGTCATGCAAGGCCGTATGACTTGGTTTTGGCAAAGAGAACACAAGAAGAAATGAAATCAGTCATTTCAAGGTTAAAGCTCTGAGAGACAGCATGTGACTTAGTGTGCTCATTTAACCTTAATGTGGTGACTGTGGAAGCTGTCAGCCTGAGTCCCTGGCCTTTAATGAGCAGTCTCTCAACTCCTACTTGCATTGGTTATTATACTGAGCAAGAAATAGATTGGTCATGTATACTCAGCAAAAGGAAACCGCTGAGATTTGGGGGTTGTTCATCATGCCAGCATGGCCCAACCCATCTCAGTTCACCTCCCTATTAATCTCTCACTAAAATCACTATACTGGCCACTTCCCTTTGTATGGCTAGTCTCAGCTTCCCTCCATCTGTCCTCTGCACTGTAGAGAGTTAGGTCCCTCAGATACTCTTCTACTTAAACATCTTTAAAGTGTCCTCATGACACACAGAAGAAATTTACACAATTTACAATGGTATATTCAACAAGTCCTTCATGATCTGTCCTCTAATAGTTGTTTCCTAATCACACTGAACTAGTCACTTTCTCAAACACTTTTCCTGGCATCAGAATGCTCAAGCCTTGAGACTTTATGCTATCATCCCATTCCTCCTTTTGATAAACTTAAAAATCAAATAGCAATTATTATGTCACTTCATAAGTGAAGCCTCAAGTAACATCAGTTACCTCTTCCCATCCCTGTATTTTTAAAAGCATTTTGCTCACCCTTCCATGACAGCAAGGATCCTACGACATTATAAATCATTCTATGTATTTCTCTATCTAGATTTAACTTTCTGGAATCTATTTTAGTATCCCAGAGGTCTGACACACAGCACTCATTCAATGCTTGTGCTTGATGTATATGAGTGACTAATCTTTGATTTACTAAGTATGGTCAGCTAGAACGGAATTTTCCTATTGGTTTTCTTGATTTTGATTTTAATTAAGATTGTATCTTAGGCTCCTATTGGAGCTCTAAAAGGAAGTTCTAATCATTTTCTCCAATCCTTTCACTTGAGGATAGAAATCAAGGCTCATAGATGTTCAGTGACCAAGTCAAAATAAATCCCAAGGTCTTCTCACCTTCAGGTGGTGCCATTTACCTACCTTGAGTGCAATGTTGTACTAAAATGTTGTCTATGTGTGCACTAATCAAAATTTCACGTTCTCATCATGCACATCAAACCATGCCTGAGAAATATAGTCACTGTTTTTCTAGTGTTTCTCAATTTATTTTCACAGGCTATGTTCATAAACATTGCTGTTAACCTCTCACATATTCTTTCTGTTTTTTTTTTTTTTTTTTTTTTTTTTTTTTTTTTTTTTTTTTTTCTGATGGCTCAAAATATGTCTTGAAGTGGACATTCAATAAGAAGGCCAAAAAAAAAATTAAGGTAAATTTCAGAATCTCTGACCTGGAAGAGACCAGAAAAATCATCCAGTGTAAACTTTCCATTTGACAAATTTTTAAAAAATGAGATCCTGAAATATAACATCATTTGTTAAAGGCTACATAGCTATAGTGTGGTCAGAGCAATAATGCATTCCGATTTCTCATCTCCCAGGGCAGGAGCCTTCTTCCAGCAGAAAGCAGTGGGGTTTTTTTGTTTTGTTTTTTGTTTTGTTTTGTTTTTGCCAGTAACCATGGCCATTATTGCTTTACAGCTTAGGTCCCCTGTTCTGTGGCTGAAATTAAATAACACAAGTGAAATGCTTTTTATTTAAATATAAATGTTTAAAAATAAAGGAAAATATTCTGTAGAACCTAAAACCTAAGTTAATAAAAGGCTTAAAAGTCAAATCTAACAAATTTATTAATATTTTAAAAGGCACATATTTGAAATCTATTTATTTTTATTCCTCTTTCTATAATCTACTTGTAGGATTTTAAAAGAAAATCCCACAGTAAGATGTTTATTCAAATAAAACAAGTGATACAAAGGAATGCAAGGTGTTTAAATGAAATGGAATGACCTGATCAACCATTCAAGGCAACTGGAGGAGGGATTTTATAAAGTTCTGTATTTAGTTACATGTTCGAAGTAAATGAAAAACTGCTGACTTAATAATTAAGCCTAAACAAAATGAATCTCAGTCTTCTAAAAAAGAGTCCCTGAAACAAAATATTTAATTCCTAGAAAGCATCACGTATGAATTTAAGAATATGGCTCAGGGCTACATGAATGTTTGGTTAATTAAGAATTTATTTTTTGCTTACCTGTGTCCTCCTTTTCACAGGGTCTCTGGTCAAATTAATTTAAGCTTTTAAAAGGTTGCCTTTAATCCTCATGTATCTAATTCCACCCATTCTTTATGCCACTTAAATGCAATATACTTGTCATAAAACCTCCAAATATCAAGGTCTGTGCTTTTGTCTGGTCATTTCCCCTGTCTTTTGTCTTCCCCTCTTCCTTCTCAACTTCAGCAGCATGTATCACCTAGGTTGCTTATTTGAGTTATTAATCTGTAGTCAGTCACGTAAGATATACAGACATATATGATAATCTGTCATTTAAACAGAAATGAAAGAAGAATTTGGAGAATAGAAATTGTGGTTACTGAATAATATTATCATTAGATACAAATATCCTGATTCAGCTTTCATTAAAATCATAGTGAAATCAGAGGCAGGTATTTCAGTTGGAAACAATTAAGGAGTCAAAGACTGTTGACCTATCTTAGGCGATCCTGAGTGCTAGATTGGCTACTACATTTTGTTGAGAAAAGGAAGGAAATGTAAAAATGCATACATAGACTTATTGTAAAGTTAGGTCAAACCTGCTCATCATAAAAGATTGAATCCCCAAATTTGTTTTCTAAACTGAGGAAAGAACTTTCCAGTAATATTTTAATAGTTTTCTTCCAAAAACTGTTGATATATTACCCTAAGACCATACATCTGTGTTATAGGAAGATACATTAAAATTTGCTCTAAAATGTATTAAACTATATGTTTTAATAAGAATAAAGTATAAATTGCATTGAAACAAAATATAAACCCTAAAAACTATCTTCAGGATTTGAAAATTGAATCTATGTTTCAAAAAAAAATACTTTTTAAAGCTTACAGCTCTCGATGGTTTTATCTCTTTTTTCTTAAAGTAATTTAGGCATAATACTGACAAAAATCTTGAAAAAATGACTGTTTTTCAAAGAAGTAGATGAAAAATTATATGGAAAATTTTCTTACCAAAGATACGTGACAGTTTCTAGTTGTTCCAAATGAATTTCTCTGTCATAAAAGAACTATTACTTTCAAGAAATAAATGCATTACAAATGCACAGAAAACTCCCTATGCTACCCACCCCACTATGATATAAGGAGAAAATTATACTTGTTAAAATACAGTTAGGTCAAAAATATTTGCCAGGTTGTCTTGAATAGCACCTTTGAATTACATCCTTTTTGTCGCCACCAACTTTCTGCTTCTCTCATTAAAATCTAACCACCATTATGCAAAAGAAGAAAACAATGAATAAATAAAAATACTCAAACAAAAGTATCCAATGGTTGGTTCAGAGGAAAACCAAAATATGGTATCTACAAGGAAGCAGAAATTTCTGATTTAATTTGCTTTCATATTCTTTCAACCATTAAAGCGATTGGTTTTAATCTCTGTATATGGGCTTAGTCCAAAAATGTTTCAAAAATATGGATGACACTGCATACACTTGAGTAACTACAGTTAAGCAACTTTTCAAATACTCAAGAATATATATAAATACACATAAATATATATATGTGTATATATATAAATACAAATATATGTGTGTGTGTATATATATACATACACATAAACAAGAATATACATAAATACACATAAATACCTACATAAGAAAATATATGTATATATGTATTGACACACCCATATATATAGTCATAGACATACACAAACATACACATATACAGTTATGGGGGTTTTCAAAAATTAAATATTTAGATATGCACACAAGTATAAAAATGATTAGATTCTATAGAAGAAACATCTGAAGTCCTGAAACGAAGGTATTTTCAAAGACCTCCCCTTTCTCCCTTCGTCCATTTGTTCTTTTCTCCCTTCCTTCTCTCTTTTTGTATCTTTCTTCCCTGTCATCCTCCCTCCATTTTCTATCAATTTCCTCTTTCTTTCCACAAATAAGTATTAATTATATCACAAGTGCCAGGAACTGGTATATATAGAAAATTCAATGGTGAGCAATTAGAGAAGAAACCCCTCTTCATAGAACTTAAATTGTACTAGTGTAAATCCATTGAAAAAATGAAAACCATAGCATTTCAATCAGACAGATTTACATTCAAATCATAATAACATCACTTATTTCACTTATTTGGGAAATTACTTAACTTTGCTAAGTTTCCATTTGATCAAAAGGAAAGTGACAATAATTGTAACTCCATCATTTATCTTGAGAATTAAATAAAATCGTGAATGAAAAACTCTGGTGCAGAATCTCAGATGTAACAGGTGTTCAATAAATGCTACATATCTCCTCTCCCCATGCATATTTGACATTCAATTGCAGTTAAACTTAAGTTTCAATGTTGCAGATTCACAGATGGTCAAGAAAAGGAAATATGTTTAGGGTATTACATTGCTCTAAAGTAAACATTTTACTCAGAAAAGGTGCTGAAGAATCATTGGTTGAAAAGATGTTGATGTTACCAAAAAGAGGGAGAGAGAAAATGTGACAGGCAGTGACGCAGGGACTTGGAGAGACAGTGTGGAAAAATCAGCCCATGGTGGGCTTCTTTTAATAGATACAGCAGATTAAAAGGTGACTGGTTCATCCTTTCTTGTATAAATGAGAAGGCACCATTTTATAATGCTGACATATAACATTTCCAAATCCAATTTTGTTTTTTTCCATTTTTATGAAGGAGGTGCTTTATTTTACTGGGAAGACAGCTAGGGCAAGTAGGCCTCCAGCCATGGCAGGTAATAGTCTAGGTTTCTATGAAACAAGTTGATGCATGAAAAACATAGATAAGCTCGAGAGGGAAGTAGGTCTGCTGGAAACTCAAATAGCACTGTGGAAACAAGTAACAGAATGGAGGTTCTCACCAGGAAACAACCTGACCTCTATGAACACACTGCATATTCCAGAAATCCAAGGCATGTCCTGGTCTGTCTTTTATCTGCTTCTAACCCCTGAGGAAACTTTTATCTCTGGGATGGGCTGGATGATTCTAAATGCGATGAGAAAGCAATGGACTCCAGTGGAACCCAGCATCATCTGTACTTTAAGCTTCACCATTACATGCTATAAAATTCCAGAAACTCTGACTGAACCCAATAGTCTTATTTTTAAATAGGCAATTTTATGAAAACAAGAAAGAAGAGACAGGAGTGGATTTATAGTGAGAGGTAGAGCACTTTCAAAACACTGGGATTTAAAGTGTAAAATCAACTCCTGTTGATATCAACGTAATTGAAAAACACACTAGAATAAAAGGTTTCATCGCCACAGATAAAAAACTCAAGTGCCAGCTTGAAACAGCATTATTGTACCTAACGAAGAAGGTATTGAATAAAAGTCAGATTTCTGGACAGGGCTATGCAAAAATGACACTTCCAATGTTTTTGTTGTCCAACCACATACTACATACATAGAGAGGAGATCCCCAAAGCTAAGGCTCCCTTACTGAGAGAGTCTCCTTTGCAGATGGATGTGATAAATGGCTAGCGCTTATTGTCCTTAGGTATTAAAATAAGCAATTATTTCCAATCAGACTGATTCTATATTTTCCAAGCAACCTTCCTGATTGCGATTTAGCTCCCTATGTGGATTTTCCATTGTGATGAAAGCAGACAAGTTAGATGAAAACATCTGATTCACCTTACAATTATATTTCTCATGGCAAAGTAGAAAGTTGGCATTTTACTTTATGTTCCTCAGTCTTTTATCAGTTATTCTAAGTATGAATCAGCATTTCAAGTTCCAATTACCTACGACAATGAAAAGATGGAATTACTAAAACATGTGAGATTTAGGGCCAACCAGATGTACTGGTACATTTGTCAAGTTAATGGCATGTACATGCAAATCATTCCTTAAAGCATGGCAGACATAGGGAAATACAAGACTTAGTCTCACTTCTCAAGGAGTTTCCAAACAAGATGAGGAGGTAAATTACATATACATGGGAAAATAGAAAAAGACATGAAGGCAGTTTGAGGCCCAACAGAATAGGGAGATTTATAAGATATATAAATAGATTAAGAGCACACATATACACCTACAGTGAAATGATTGGTAGGATATCTCTAGATAGAGGGATATATATGCCTTTATTACATTTATATTTTCTATAGTACACATGCAGTTGCTTTTATAATAAAAACACTTAAAATGTTATCTGTAGAGAATAATAGGGTACCATAGGCTGGAGCAGGAAGAGCTACATTCAGATTTACTATGGGTCTGTAGAGATATAATCAGTAGTCACCAAGATTAAGTTACCATCAAAAAAACTGATATTAGCTTCCTGTTGCTACTGCAATGAATTATCACAAACTTAATGGGTTGGTTTAAAACAGCCTAAATTTATTATCTCACAGGTCTGGAGTTCAGAAGTACAAAATTGGTCTCACTGGGATAAAATCAGGGTGTTGGCAGGGTTGCATTCCTTCTGGGGGGTTAGGAGAAAATCTGACTTTTGCTTTTTCCAACTTCTAGAGGCCACCCACATTCCTTGGCTCAGGGTCCCTGTCTGTTCTCAAAACCAGCAATGTCTGGTGTAGCCGTTCTCATATTATGTCACTGGGACATTGACACTTCTGCCTCATTTATTTTTAAACTTACAGAGAATATTGTGATTACACCAGGCCTACCCAGGAATTATGAAAAAATAGTCTCATCCAAGGATCCATAACTTAATCATGTCTTCAAAATCTTTTACCATGTACAGTAATATATTCATAGGATCTAGGGATTGGGACATGGGCATCTTTGGTAGTTAGATTACTTAAAATAACAAAATAATATTTAAGAAATAAATACATTTCTTGATACAATTCCTTTTTTTGGAGGGGTGTGAGATGCACATTTTCTCTTTTTCTCCAGATATCACTTTAAAAAAATATTATAATTCAACTTAAGTGGTCTAAGAAAATCAGTAGTGTCAAATTTGTAACTCACCACCAAGATAACAAGAGAGAAGATGCAGAGGTTATTCTCAGGAAATTATGCAGCTTTCTTCTTAGCTACAGGAGCATCCTAGATGAGAAATTATGTTCTTCATCCATAGTTAATAAAATGCTGAAAATGGGAGGAGGCATAGCCATGGGAGTTGATGTTATAAAGTAATGCTTTGCCTGATTACCCCAGAGGTTACACCTGCTGAAGTTATACCAGACATAAATCCAGGGAACAGAAAATCTAGATAATAACCTTCTTGACAATCAAATATTAGAGAAGAATTCTATCAAGCTTAACTGCTATTATTGAGCTACTATTGTAATATCAAATGATGTAAGGTTAAGGACTGGCTTTTCTAATAAACATTTTACAGACCTATTCACATTGAAGTTGTCAGTATCTCCTCGTAAATCTAACTGTGACCACAATCCATACGGCAAGGATGTGGTCTTTGCTTATGATTCTCCCTCTGTCTACAACTCCTTGGTCAATATTTGTGCAACTTCCAAAACTGAGCAAAGACACCCTCTTGCCTTTCCAGTGAAGTCCTTTTTCTCTGTGTTCCTCACACTCATCTCAAATGACATTGACCCCTGCCCTCCCTGGAATTCCACTGGACATACTCATAACTTTAGTGACTTTCATCTTTGCATGGTCTGCATCCCGACATGAATATCCAGAGCTGAGAATCAGTTTGATTTATTTCAACCATTTTAAAGATAACCATAGGCCAGGAAAAAGTTTACAGTCTGATAGAACTGTCCCACTTGCTAAAATATTGAAATGCTTCAATGAACACCTGTTTTCCTGAGCTTTCCCCTGGGACTCTCAACCCAGCAACTAAAGTGGTGATGCCTGGGCCATCGGGGAGCCTCTGGGACTCTGCTGTAGAACCACAGCCAAGGCCACTTCTAAGTGGTCAGTGACCAGGCTCCACAAACTTGACTGCATTCCCAAACTGCAGGACAGTATCTGGCTTATAATGGCCACTCAGTAAATATCTGTTGAATTAATGCATCTTATTGATATACCTTGTATGTCAATATATTTTGCAACAACAAAAAAGTTAAAAACATAACACATTCTTTACAACTTCACAGAAGGTCATTCAAATCTTTATTTAAAGTGGTTTTGCAAACTATATTTTCTACAACTTCGCACCGACCTACAGTGGTTCAACTTAGGAGAGATTCCCGAAAGGCTAGATAATTTTATCTCACAAGTAAAAACAGTTTTATGTTTTAAAAAGAACACTACCAGCAAGGGAATGAAAAACAGTGCCTTGTAGAAATGGCATTTTTCATTGACCCAACAGCAAAACTAAATGAAATAAGTATAGAACTATAGAAAAGAGAGACCTGTCTAAATAGATTCTGGAAAGATCTCCTAAGAAATAAAGTAGAAATCTTGGATTAAAAGATCCACAAAGGAAGACTTTAAACATTTGTAAGCAGAAGACTCACAAGTGAAAACAAGAAAAACCAGAGGAGAATGTTTCTTTCATCTTGCAAGACAAGTGTCCTTCAATTGAAATAAGATTCCAGTAGAATTTCAAAGACATTTAGCAGATTTCATAAAGTAGTCACTACTCTTTACCTTTAGGTTATTTGCCTTAATAACTGTGATATTTATGAAATAGAAAATATTTTAAAATGAGGTTATTGTGCCATTTAGATAACATACATTTTCAAAAAGATATAGTAGCCATAGAAAATAACTTATCTTACATAAGACAGGTCAATGCATAAAAGTCTTAAAAGAAGCTTTACTCTGTAAATTTAAAATTTACCTATTTTTGTGAGTCTGCATTCTCAAACTTGGAAAATAGTTATACAGATCCACATCAAATCACAGAAAAACTTACTTTTAAAAGACTTTCAAATCTTAGTAGTTTGAAAAATGAAAAATGTAATAGTATTTTGCTTTTAATTAGCATTCCTTTCAAATGTAACATTTGAAAAATAAACCAACAATATATCAAAGCTCTTAAGGAAAAAGGACTTTCTAAGCTTTGAAATACTATGCAAACAAAAGCACAAAGGAAAAGACAAATAATTGTGAAACAATAAAAAACACATACATGCTTGATGCTAAAAAAAAATTTTTAAATCTTTAAAAAGCAAATAACCACTTTGCAACAAATGTAAGAAGGAAACGATAAGTATGTTTAATATAACAGGAGCCTGTACAAATTACTAAGAAAAGCCATAAGACCCTAACAAATAAATCGGCAAGGAACAGTGTTTTCATTTGCTATGATGTCGTAACAAAACACAACAGACTGGGAGTGCTTACACAATAGAAATGTATTTTCTCTGGGCCGAGCAGGAGGCGCCATCATGGGAGTTGACGTCCAACACAACAAGGACCGAAAGCTTCGGTGCAAGGAGCCCAAGAGCCAGGATATCTACCTGAGGCTGTTGGTCAAGCTGTACAGGTTTCTGGCCAGGCGAACCAACGCCACATTCAACCAGGTTGTGCTGAAGAGGTTGTTTATGAGTCGCACCAATCGGCCACCTCTGTCCCTTTCCCGGATGATCTGAAAGATGAAGCTTCGTGGCCGGGAAGACAAACGGCCGCGGTTGTGGGGCCCACGACGGGTGCCGTGCGGGTTCAGGAGGTGCCTGAACTGAAGGTGTGTGCGCCGCGTGTGACCAGCCGGGCCAGCGGCCGAATGCTCAAGGCGGGGGGCAAGATCCTCACTTTCGACCGGCTGGCCCTGGACTCCCCCAAGGGCCGCGGCACCGTCCTGCTCTCCGGTCCTCGCAAGGGCTGAGAGGTGCACCGGCATTTCGGCAAGGCCCCGGGAACCCCGCGCAGCCACACCAAACCCTACGTCCGCCCCAAGGGCCAGAAGTTCGAGCGCCAGGGCCACCAAGGCTACAAAAAGTAACACTGGAGTCTACCCTCTTATTAAAAAGATTTTGGATGCGAAAAAAAAAAAAAAGAATGTATTTTCTTGCAGATCTGGAGGCTAGATGTCCTAGATTAAGGTACTAGCGCGGTTGGTTTCTTCAGAGGCCTCTCTCCTTGGTTTGCAAATGGCCACATTCTTGTTCTGTCCCCACATGGCTGTGCTCAGTCTTTGTACTGCCTGTGTCCTAATTTCCTCCTCGTATAGGACACCAGACATATTGGATTACGGCCCACCCAAAGGACCTAATTTACCTAAATTACTTACTTAAAGCCCTGTCTTCAAATAGGGTATCATGCTGAGCTTTAGGGGTTCAACATATGTATTGAGGTGGGAGGCATAATTTATCCCTTAACAAAACATAAACAATTCACGAAAGAAATGTCTAAAACACGCAGATAAAAATGTTACATTTGAAAGGAATGCTAATTGAAAGTAAAATATTATTATATTTTTCATTTTTCAAGCTAGTAAGATTTGAAAGTCTTTTAAAAGCATTTTAATCCTGGCAAGGTTTCAGTTCAATGAGTACTTTGAATGCTACTGGCAGGAGTGTAATCTGACAAACCATTTTGGGAAGTAAACTTTCAATATTAATCAAGGTTATAAAAAATAGCAGACTGTCTAGATCAATATAATCAAGAAAATACATACTTAGATATGAGCATATTAACTTCTAGGAAGAGATCTTTACTGAAATATTACCTATCTGAATCTTATTCATAATACCAAAAAAAATTGAACCAACATAAATGTTCACAGTGGAGAAATGTAATATTTCTAATGTAAACAAGAAATCTAATGTAAACTCCACACTTCATAAGCCATTATGCAGCCATTAAAATGATGTGTCTAAAAACCATCAAAAACATAAAATAGTTACAATTTTGTTTTATAAAAAGCAGGATGCAAAGCTGTATATTAAAAAGAAGAAAAGAACAAAAGGAGCAGGAAATATACCCACAGTCATTTCTTTACGATAACAGAATTGTTTGTTGTTATTTGTTTTTATTTACCAGTATTATATCTTTAAAATTTCAAAAAAGCAACATGCATTCATGTTTATAATGAAAACATAATCATTTCTACTTGAGTAAAATTGGACTGAACATACCAAAATTTAGTTTCAATTCTATTACGCGTAAGTCAACAGGTCAGCTTCTTACTTTAATGCTCTGCTTTCACTCTGCCACATGGTTTTTAACCAACTTTTATGTTGTCATAAGTGATACCTTCACTCAATACCCATTTCAAACCCAACCCGCTCATGCCCCAGAAACAAAAATAGACCACTCTATGGGAAAAGGTGGAGATCCCTATCACAATTTGAGAATCCTAAACAGGTCATACTCTCATTTCAGGAAGCCCTGGTAAGACCATTCTCTGTTCAGCCTTTCTACGTGAGATCATCCACTTTATCAGCCTAAAGGTCAGAGGCATGCACCACAGGTTCTGTAGATGCCTCAATAACATGAGACACTGCTTGTCTGCTGCCTTTCTGTGACTGGGAGAGAAATATACAGCAAGATATGGCAAGTTCTAACACATGCCTCTCAAACCTTAGTTAAGTGCAGGGTACAGAGTACTGTACCAGAAGAACCTGTGTTGTATCTTACTTTTTGGTAAAATACCAATATTCAAAGTACACTCAATCTTCAAGTACTGTACCAGAAGAACCTGTGTTGTATTTTACTTTTTGGTGAAACACCAATATTCAAAGTACACTCAATCTTCAAGTTTGTGAGGAGCTCCAAATTGTAAACTTTGGGCAATTGATTGCCCATCAAAACTGTCAGGACTGAAACCATGTTCACTAATTTGATAAATCTTTATTGGGACTTAATTGGGAATTGACTAGAAATGAGAAACATAATTGTAATGAGTTGGATAGTGTCTCACCAAAACTCACATCTACCTGGAACCTCAGAATGTAACCTTATTTGGAAATCTGGTCTTTCCAAATATAATTAAGGTAAAGATCAAGGTGAACTCATACTGGATTAGGGTAGGTTCTTAATGCAATGAAAGCATTTTTACAAGATGCAAAAAAGGACAGACACAGAAGAAGTCATGGGAAGTCGGAGGCTAAGATGAGAGTGAGGCTGCCACAAGCCAAGGAATACCACCAGGAGCCACCAGAAGCTGGAAGAGAAAGGAGAGATTCTTTAGTCTTCAGAGAAACCCTGACCCTGCTGACTCCTTGATTTTTGATATCTAACCTTGAGAACTGTGAGCGCGTACATTTCTGTTGTTTTAAGTAACCTAATTTGTGATGATTTGTTATGGCAGCCCTGGGAAATTACTATAGTGCTATATGGAGACATTGATGCCACATTTCACAAACCTGTCCCTTTATATTGAGGCAGAAGGGAGTGGTGGAAAGAGCAGCAAGAGAGCAGAGTCAAAGGGCTGGGTGTTGGCTCCACGCTACAACTTTTCACTGGGCAAAACAGAGCCTCTCCGAACAGTCGCTTATCGTAGGTAGTAATCACCTCAATTGCATAGGATTGTTAACAAGACAAAGGAAATGGTGTACATAATAAGCATTTGATAAGGTGTAGACAGAAATTCTGATTTTGTGATTATTGTCAGTGGTTTAGAGTAAATGCCAATTTTGCACTAAATATCTATTTAGGAAATATGAAAACAGACCGAAAAATATTTACACAAGTGGTTTACCTTTCAATTCTTTCTTTATTATAGAATCTTTTTTGCCTAAAGGGTGGGCTTATATCCTGAAGGCTGAATTTGAACCCTGATATGAATCATTTTCACATAGACAGGGGAATTATTAGGGATGTTTCAGAAGGGGGTTAACCTGGGGCTGTTATTTTTAGGATTGTTGTATTGTCATTAATAATCATCTCTTGTAATTTTAGTCATCTGAACTGGAAAAAAAATGAAATAAATAGCCCTGATCATGATAAGGCAGATTTTTAGTGTTTCTGATTGAAAAAATAAAAAGTGACAAGAATCCTGCCATTAATGTCCAGATTCTGAGTTTCGATGACATTCACCATCCTATTTGAGAAAGGTGGTAGGCTGGTGGCATCAAAGGCAAGAAACCTGACTGCTTAAGTTGTTATTAAAGTCATAACCACAATACAATACTGCTTTTATAATACTCCAGGTTGTAATAACTACTAGAATGAATTATTCAGTTCTTAAAGTAGCAGCTTAGGTATACCATTCAGAAGATTAAATGTATAACTCTTGATTGTGAATCCCTTTATTCAATAAAAAATCACGTGGCAAATTATTTTAAGAATGATCTCTAAGAATTGATGTTATCCAAACATGTTTTTAAAATTAAATAGAAGATGGGTTGAAGGGTTCTGGTGTTCATGCTTTCTTCCCTATTAGAGCAGAAGGCAAGGCTCATTCCTCCAAGCTCATTCTCAATGGGAAATTGACAACAAACCTAAGGTGTTCTGAACAAAACTCACGGACAGCAATTTCTACAAAGCTCAACTCCTTAGGAGCATTTTGTCAATATTGGGTAATGTTTCCACGATCATCGCTGTCCTTCAGTGGGTCTACCTAGCCAGCCAGCTACATTGTTCTCCAGTCTTCTTTTGTGTTACAATGAAGGACTCATGTGGCAGGTGCCAATTCCTCACTACTTTGCCCTCTCCCCACTTGACAGCACTCTCAGACATGCAAATAGGGGTGATGGTGGAGGAAAAAGTCACCATCCTAGGAATTCCTCTCTAACCCTATTCGTAAGTTCACATCCCCACCCAATCCTGGATGAGTCACTGCAATATTCAGCTAATGAGACCCATCTTCCTTGGACTTGTGCTTATCCCATATCCGTATCTCTAACTACTGCCCTCCACATGTACTATACTGCCACGACACCAAGGGTCAGGACCCTCTCCTCTTCTGGACCTTTGGGTTGAGAGAACAGCAGGGTATGCCTGTTTGGAGCATACATACCAGAGATTCTTGCCTAAACAGCCCTCATGCTGAGTTCCCTGCTCTTCCCTTTGCCTTCTTTGACTATGTCTCATCACTTCATATTCCATACTTAGAGTCTAAGTTTCTTAGTCCCAGGCTGAGGCTGGAGCTATGTAATAGTTTCCACTCATCTGCAGTTTTGCTTTGCATTACTGGCTATCAACAGCAGTCTGAAAATATTAAATAGAAAAGTCTAGAAATAAACCTCTTGTGAGTTTTATATCACAAGCCCTTCAGAATGGCATGATGAAATCTTGTGCCTGTCCTGCTCCCTCCCTCCAGGGATGTGAATTCTCCTTTTGTCCTGGGTTTCCATATTGTAGATGTTGCCTGCCCATGAATCACTATGTAGCCACTGATGATCCTATCTACTGTCTCAGCATTACAGGGCTTATATTTAAGGAACGCTTTATTTTATTTAACAATAGCACCAAAGCACAAGAGTAGTGATGCTGGTAATTTGAATATACCAAAAAGAAGCCATAAAGTACTTCCTTGGAGTGAAAAGTTAAAAGTTCTAAACTTAAGAAAACAAAACTTATGTTGAGGTTGTTAAGTTCTATGGTAAGAACACATCTTCTCTCCATGAAACTGGAGTGAGCAGCACTTCCAGTTTCCTCAGATATGCCTCCACAACTCTAGGTCTGATGCCAGGTTGGAAATGGGAATGTAGTGATTGAGCTTGATGATGATTTGACTATCAAGTAAGTGAAACATGAACATTCTTTGAGGAAAGTGGCTAATTATAAACATATTTTGAAAATAAATGCTATCATTTATTCAGCATTTACTAGGACCAAGAATTAAGTCATTTATTACGTGTTTTATATACATCATCCTAATCTAATTCTATGCACCTGTAAGTTTGAACCATGTGATTGCCCTGAGAAGACTAATAATCTATTGTCCTCACAAACTATATTTTTCAGATGCTCAACAGTTGTTTGGAGGAGAAGCTGTGGGCTGGAGAATGGGAGGGTAGAGAAGGCAGACTACTAATGTGAGCATTCTGCTTCTCCTACATGGCCTCAAACAATTCAGCCCTGACCCCAAACATACGACTCCATTAGGCAACATAAAAGCCCTACAGTTAAGTGTGTTTGCCTCACCTCCTAGCTAGATAAGACTGCAATCATCTATTTTTACATAAGACTGTCCATTTGCAGTTAGTAGGGGGTCCTATTGTAGAATGTAGGGGGTGTCTATTGCTGTATGGTTGATTATTTAGGACTTGCAAAAATGAATTGAACCTGATCTCATGGAAATTCTACGAGGTAGGGAAGGAAGGAGGAGACAGGAGTAGAGACACCTGGAGGAAGCTCTCAGCCAAATTCTAAGGCCAAACATCCCCTTTCTCAAACAAATCAATGACTTGAATACAAAGGAGGCAGAGCTAGTGTTACACATTTAAAGAAATTTGGAAAACATAACAACAAATACCATATAAAGACTTTGTTTGGATTCCAATGTAAGCAAACACACTATTAAAAGACTTCTTGAGACAACTGAGGAAATGGAAATATGGATATATGGACTGAATCTTAAATTGCATTAAAGGATTATAATTAATTGTTATGTGTTATAATGACATGGTGTTTATGTATAAACACATTCTTATCATTTGGACATGTATACTTAAGAATTTGCAGGAGAAAAGCATGATGTCTAACATTCATTTTAAAATATGCCCTCCTCGAATAAATAAATGGATGGAACAAGACTGGAAAATGGCTGACAATTGTTGAAGCTAGGTAAAGGGTGCATAAGCTTTAATGTACTATTCACTTTCTTTTGTTTCTGTTTGAAATGTTTATAACAAGCTTTACAGAAGGCAAATGCATTGATTCTTTTTATCTCAAAAAGAGACATTTGTGCCTATCAGGTAATATGTTAAAGTTTTAGAAATGTAACTGGAATGCCCAGATCCATTTAAATTTATATGAAATCAGAACTGGGTTGAACACAGGTAGAGAAAAGGCAAGTAGAGCCAAGAAGAAAAGAAGGCTTAGGGAGGATGATTATTAAAATGACATCTGATGGAACAATCAATAATTATGTGCATAGCCACAATATGAAAGAAGTTAATGAACTCCAAGGAAGAGAAATTCAAGTAAAAAAGTGGCAAAACTAATAGAAACTGTCTTTCTACCGTTCTGCAGGTGATACAATCTCCCTCCTCCTTCAAGAGCTATCAAAAGTTATAGATCAGTGCTGTCTTTGCCAGCTCCCCAAGGCTGTTAGCTGCTCTCGTATCTGAGATTCCACAAAGCTTTGTTCATACTTTTCTGTGTTTTTTTTTCCACTTTATAAAGGAAGAGACATTGATTAGCACCAGCCTTGGAATGTGATATATGTATATGCTTAAGAAATAGTGGAAGGAATGGATGCATGATGTATTAGTCCATTTTCACACTGCTGTAAATATCTGAGACTGGGTAATTACTAAAAGAAATGAGGTTTAATTGACTCATACTTCTGCATGGCTGGGGAGTCCTCAGAAAACTTACAATCATGGTGGAAGGCAAAGAGGAAGCAAGCTTGGACCTTCTCACAGGTCAGCCAGAAAGAGAGTGAGCAAGCAAAGGGGGAAGAGCCCCTTATAAAACAATCAGATCTCATTAGAACTCACTCACTATCATGAGAACAGCATGGGGCACACCACCCCATGATCCAATCACTTCCCACCAGGTCTCTCCCTCAACACCTAGGGATTCCAATTCCACAAGAGATTTGGGTGGGGACACAAAGCCTAACCATATCACATGGGTACTACAGAAAGAAACAAAAAAGGGAGGGATAGAAGAAAAAGAAAAATTCTATTCCTTCCTGGGAAGAAAGATTTCTGAGGTCAGAGGGTTTGGACTGATATTTAAGAAAGACTTCATGTAAATAATGCCAAACCACATAGAATCAGATACTACCTTTCTTTAGGAGCCTGCTACTAGGAATTTGTTTTGTTTTATTTTAGCTAAACTAAATCCCACACATTCTTTTTTGTGCAAGCAATTCATCAAAGATGCCAGGCTGAAAAGAGTTGAGATTTTTTTATCTCTTGCTGAGAAAAGAAACTTTTCACTGAACTATCACATGCATGGTTATTTTTATTTGACTCTCAGTTGAGATACCCCTGCTGCACAGCATATTGAATACTTTATTGACCATAAAATTTGCTGCTGCAATTATAGGGTTTTAAAAAATTTTTTTCTAAGCATTTTGTCTTTCTGGAGGCACTTGGAACTCATTCCTGTTTATCAGTTTTTCAAGGATGTTGCAATTTAGCAAAAGTGAATTGGAAGTTTAGTCAAATATCTGGCATCTTTGAGTGAGTGTTTCCAAGATCTGCAATTTAGCAGGGCAGGGTAAAGTGTAGTGAGACTCTGTAGTGAGACTCCTCATGCATAATCTGCAAAGGTTTTTCACACTATCTGAGATCTTAGGGAAAAAATTGTTCACTAAGCAAATCAGGAGCAAATTCACTTAAGAGACTGCCTTATAAATCATTCAACTTTGTCAGACAATCTCTGGGTGCACTAAGTGCTGGCTATCTTTGGGTTATTTTAGAGGCAATCACCTCTATTGGGTATCACCAAGTAAAACAGCACAGACCTCATGGCAGATACCATGTTTAAATAGCATGAGGTTTCAGATCTTATGCCTCAGGCAGAGTTTGGAACCAGGAGCTGAGGACAGTATTAGTTGAATGAATGAATAAAAGAAAACAGAATTCTTCCTGGTCTCTAAAAAAATATGCCTAGGTTACTTCCAGTAAGCCAACAGCAAATCAGAATGGAATGTATGAGTTGCAGCAGGATGGCTAGTTCATGCAGGCTAAATGTCCTGTTGTTTATTCCCCTCCATGTACCCTCACTGGGTTAGCAGGGAAGCACTGAATTGTCTTCAAATCTCAAGCTGCAACCTGTGCTATTGTCTGTAGATTTCACAGCTGCTGTTAAGAAAACTTCTTGTTGAAGCATCATGCCTTTGGGAAACCATAGTCAAGCCCATGCTCAAAAGCCATCTGGTCTAGACCTCTGATAACATTTTGATGAGGTGGGGTAGGTGACTACTATCATAGAGATTCCTGTTCAACTCTCAGCTTCTTCTCTCAATCTACTGACTTCCTCATCCTACTATCCCCACCTGGAAAGAGACAGAGACTCCAAGAGCTACGGCTTATTTGTATTGAGACTCTAACGGACATTATGCATGCTTGTGATAGAGCAATAAATGAAACAGAAGTGTCCCCTCATCTTAAGGAGCTTGAATTCTAGTGAGGGCTTGCATCTCTCCACAACAGGCATCTTACAAAGCATTCTACCTTCAGTTTGGTTTTCTGTGTTATTTTTTCTTAATTCTCTCAATAACATTTATTGCAGGTCTCTGTTCAACTGTTACTCTGTAATGGAAGCTCCTCCTTATAAAAAATTATCCTGCTCCAACTACCACCATTCTACACCCACCTCTCTCTATCTTGCTTTATTTGTCTATAAAGCCCTTACCACTACTGGACCAGGTTTATTCATTTGTTTTTTCAGTCTGTCTTTCCTTGCTAGAATATAAAGTGTTTCAGGGCAGCCAACCTGGTTAATTCACTACTGAGTACCTGGCTTATTATAAGAGATGAATACATATTTGTTGAATGAATTAATGCATAAATAACTATGAGCAATAGGTATGGCCATTATTCCTGTTTTTCATATGGGAAATTCACACTTAGGGAGGATGAGAAATTTGTCTAAAGTCACCCAGTACATAAGCAGTGAAACTAGGGCTCAGACCAGGTCTTCCAGAGCAGAAAGCCTGGCCTCTTGATCATTACTCTAAATTGTCCCACTTCAAATAATCATCTCTTTAACATGTCTAACAGAAGCTTCCCTAAACTCTCAACTCTAGGGTGGGATGAAGACACTAAACAGAAGAAACACCACTAAACAACATATAAAGATAAAAATACAAAACTATACATGTAATTCTGAAAAACTTAAGAACAAAATTTAGGACAATTTTATTTTGTACAGAGTTAACATAAAATGTGTGCTATTGTGCCAGGCCGCAGTGGCTTATGCCTATAATCTCAGCACTTTCAGAGGCCCAGGTGGGAGTTCATGACCAGCCTGGCCAACATGGCAAAACTCCATCTCTACCAAAATAACAGAAATTAGGTGTGGTGGTGGGTGCCTGTAATCCCACCTACTCAGGAGGTTGAGGCAGGTGAATCACTTGAACCTGGAAGGCAAAGGTTGCAGTTAGCTGAGGTTGTGCCACTGTGCTGCACAGCCTGGGTGACAGAGAGAGACTCTGTCTCAAAAAGAAAAACAAAAAAAAAACATGCTTTTGAAAGAACATGGGTGGCTCGGCACAGTGACTCATGCCTGTAATGCCAGCACTTTGGGAGGCCATGGCAGGTGGATCACCTCAGGCCAGGACTTCAAGACCACCCTGGCCAACATGGTGAAATCCCATCTCTACTGAAAATGCAAAAATTAGCTGGGCATGGTGGTATGTGCCTGTAATCCCAGTTACTGAGGAGGCTGAGGCAGGAGAATTACTTGAATCCAGGAGGCAGAGGTTGCAGTGAGCCGAGATGAAGCCATTGCACTCCAGCCTGGGAGAAAAACCAGGACTCAGACTCAAAAAAAAAAAAAGAACATGGAAAGAATAAAAGCTTTGGAGTCAAGCCTGGATGCCTGTCACTGCCAGAAGTTATTTGTTTACCTTCCCAACCTCAGCTTTCTTATCTATAAGGTGGGGCTGATGCCTCCCCCCAAGGTTGTTGGCAGAAGGAAATTAGATAATGAATGTAAAGTTTCTGGCAAAACTTTAAGTTGAATGAATGACTCATTTAGTTATTTACTCTAATAAGTCCTAAACAAATGGAAAAATAAAATTAGGTTTCAGTTATGCATCTGTTAATGCATAAAAATAGCAGTGCTGGGCATCACAAAGGAACAGACAGCCTTTCCCCAGAGCAACTGAAACTGAAGGACCTGGGGCCAATGACAGTCAGGAACAATGGTCCCTAATCCCAGGGAAGATGCTCTAAATTTGTTTATTTGCTGTTGCTCATACCAATCAATTGATTATGCTGTGGACGGAGGCATAGTGGCACCCAAATATTTATTTAGACATAACTAATAGACTTCCCAATCATGGACAGAGAAGTCATTTAACTGGTCAAATATCTGGAAGAAAAAAATTGGAGTTAATCAAATATCTTTAATAAAAGTATTGGTAACATTCTCTGCATATTCACCAAAGACTTGACATTAATGTGATTTTCAAAAAAGTAAGTAACTGATGTTCTAGCTCGGATATGGTCTTATATATTTAGTTTCTCGCAATTTCTATAGTTGCTGATAGGGCAGTAATGATCTTTTGTTGTGCTACGGTTGAATGGATACAATAAATTGCATTTTCCCTTAGATTTTATTAGAAACTATAAATGGTTCTATCACCTCTGAAACAACGCAGGCCAGGCAACTCATTTTAAATTTTATCAGCCCATCTCCTTTTTTAGAATCAAAGCATTTGCTTAAAAACTGAAAAGTTTTAGTCACCACAAATAAATATCAACTGATATTTTATAGCTAAAAACATGGATTCTTATTCCTCTATTTCTTTCCCAATTCCTAAAGAAACACAGATTCATTTTTCCTTGTTCTATCTGGCCAGTTTAGAACTCTAGAGGGTTTTAGACTTTGCCTGTTTAAGTGCTTGTTTTAAAATAGTTGAAGTATTATAATAAATATCTATCAACTGCAGCCTCTCTCTCTCAGATGGAAAATGTCCAAATGTATGTTTATTAGCTTAGCAACGATGTAAGCACTTTAAAAGGGCACAAATCTACCTTGATATTTCTGAATTACTCCTGAAATTATTCTTTATCCTGAAAGAAAAATCAGTGAACACCCTTGAAATTTGTCACTTGTCATTTCATGATACTGAAAAGCAAATGTAAAACCTGCTTTTGGAGAAACTAGGACAGGCGCAGTGGCTCATGCCTGTAATCCCAGCACTTTGGGAGGCCAAGGTGGGCAGACCCCTTGAAGCCAGAAGTTCGAGACCAGCCTGGCCATCACGGTGAAACCCTGTCTCCACTAAAAATACAAAAATTAGCCAGGCCTGGTGGCAGGTACCTGTAATCTCAGCTACTCAGGAGGCTGAGGCAGGAGAATCGCTTGAACCTGGAAGGCAGAGGTTGTAGTGAGCTGAGTTTCAGCAACTGCATGCTAGCCTGAGCAAAAGATTCCTGTCTCAAATTAAAAAAAAAAAAAAAGAGAAGGAAAAGAAAGAAAACTATAATAAAATTAGTCAGGACACCTCTTTGTGTGAGCTAGATCTCTGACAACAGAGAACATAGGCTCACATGGGGGTTTGGACTACATAATGATCAAGTATCTATGTTCACATATTATCTGTCCCAAGAGAACACTTAACAAAAGAATCACAACGTTTGTCATGATGTAATACTTCCTCTCTACATGCAGTCTGAAAATAATGGTTAAG
The DNA here is from genome assembly GCA_004027715.1 of Plecturocebus donacophilus. Lineage (NCBI taxonomy): Eukaryota > Metazoa > Chordata > Mammalia > Primates > Pitheciidae > Plecturocebus > Plecturocebus donacophilus. The sequence goes on from PVKP010002008.1 coordinate 93,021, forward strand.
AAATGCATGGCTGGGAATGCTATTTTTCTCCTGTAGAGAAGTCTTCACCATTTATTACAGATTGAGCCAGAGACTTGGAATCAACAGTCCTGGGTTTAAATTCTGGCTTACCAATTTCTAGCAATACCAATCTCACTTATTTGAACTTCCTTTTTTGCCCATGTAAAGCGGAACTGATGATGCTTGCCACACAATCTATGACTACATTCAGTAAGTGTTCATTGAATTTAAATCTTGTCTACAAAGTTAATGATGAAACCACATAAATGACTTATTGGGAAAATCAACCCATGAAAAGATAGAACTGTTCAGAACTTTTTATAGTCACAGGTGAGCTGAGCGTTGGGTGTAAAAGTATAGTCTCAGCAAATGAAAAGACACGATTGGCTTGTGACTCCTAACTACTAGGTTTGTGTCCTTATGAAAGTAATTTGATCTTAGTATGCCTTATTTTCCACATCTACAAAATAGATATGACAATAAGACCAACGCGCTAATTGTATTGTAAGAAATAAATTTAGAAAATGTGTACTTGCCACAAAGCAAGGAACATAGGAAATCAGTCAATAAAAATTGATACTATTTATAAGAAAAAAGAATAAGCAAAATCATTCATTCAATTAAAGTTTTGGGGTACAATTTGTATCCCATATACTGTCCTAGGTACTGGAGATACAGAGGTGAATAAATGAACAACCTCTGTTCTCATGAAACTATTTCTGGTAAAGAATAGACAAGACAATGTCAATAAAGCCAAATGCTCTGAAGACAATAAAACAAAATAATGTGAATAGAGTAACTGAAGATATATGTGTGTGGTTCCATGGGAGAGTGCATGTTTGGGAAGTACCTTAAAAATATCACATACCAGGGTCTGGGGGGTGTGGGCTAGGGGAGGAAGAGCAGCGAGTAGGGGGATAGGGGAGGGATAGCATTAGGAGAAATACCTAATGCAGATTATGGGGCAGCAAACCACCATCATGGCATGTGTAAACCTATGTAACAAATCTGCACAGTCTGCACATGTACCCCAAAACCTAAAGTATAATAAATAAATTTTAAAAACAAAAATAAAGAAATTACATTTTGGATATATTGGGTTTAATAAATTACTAAAATTAAAAGAAAAAAAGCAGGGCTACCCTCACATGTCTCTCTAAGTAAGTAAATTTGAGCTTTGACCTGCATACTGTGCAGATTTTCTGCAGGACTTTAGTACGTGATTACTCAAGATGCATGTTCAGACTTCCTGCAATCCGCCATTTCTCTAAACTCAAGTAATAAATGGGATTCACATTTTAATAGGTATATTACTTTAACAAAAGGGACATCCAAAGTTGCATTAAGTAATGAATCCATCTTGGTCTTTGGAACTGGAGATTCCCAACATAAGACTTATTGGTTGGGTGATAGTGGACTCATTACTTAGGCACCCTAAGCCTCAATTATCCCAGCTGTAAAATAGCCATGAGAAAAGCCATATGTGGGCTGCTTCTGCCAGAGCCTGTCATACAGAAGAGAACCTCCAAATGGTAATTTCTGTCACTGTCAGCAGTAGAGAAATATCCTGGTTAAGCCCTCCGCTGCCTACTTGCAATGTGACCTTGGGTAAATTGTATGACTTCTCTGAACCTCAGTCTACTAATATGTAAGATAAGGATAATAATAATACCTACTTATCAAGTTTGTGTGAGAAATTGAGTTGTAGAAACCACTTTGAATAGGTTCTGGCACAGAGCAAACTCAGTAAGTGCTCCTTGTTAGTATTACTTATGACACTGACATCATGAATTACTAATCACAGGCTCATAGATCACGGCGAGAGAAAAGATCATTGACTTAGAAATGTTGAACTAAGTCGTTCCCATGAAAATCTTCCCTAAGAGTCAGAAGATTATGTATGCCATTTTGTATCTTCTGGAGATTTTCAGATATTGATTAAATGTCTCAACACAACGATATGATCAGTGAATAGAAATGCTTGCTTTGTATAATTTTCCCCATTTTGATTGATCTTTTAATTTACACATTTCTTAAGATTGAGTCCAATTATCTCCACATTCCTCCTCAATCAACATTATATGTATTTCACGTGTCATTTAAAAATCACAAAAGTAATTTGAACTCATTGCCAATTGAAAAAAACTGAACATCTTTAACAGAATATTTTTGGTTTTACTATATAGTAGGACATAAAAATCTTTGTAGTCAAAGAATCATAGAACCTAAGAACAGTCAGTAATCATGCTACTTTTCTTAGACATCAGGAATTGTTCAGGACATTCTTTATTTCTTAAATGACCTTGAATATGTCTTTGACCCTGAGTTCTGGGAAGTCATTTGTATACCAGGTTATAGAAAAAGAGACCTAGTATCAGCTTCTCACTTCCAAGATGACTTCAGAGCAGTGTGAAGTCCTCACAGTGAATTTATTTTGCTGAGGTCACACAGCAGTAGACCTGGAATGACAACCTAAGTTTCCAAAATTCTCATGCCCATGATCTTGCCACCAGTCCTTGTAATCTGCTATTAAATTTCTGACTAAACATGGCTATGGATACAGGAGGAATGGGATTACAACACAAATCAAAGTGTTCATTCTTCATCTCTGCTTGAATTTAATGTACTTCTCTGGATTTCTGCTCTCAATTTCTTTGCTCTCCTTTCTATTTTCATTCACATAAATATTCTGTTATACCAACTGATAAAGAAAGGACTACAGGTCTCCAACTATCCTGTTCAGCTGCCCTCATACTCAAGAACAGCATCCTACAAATAGAAATGCTGAATATAAATACGAACAATGATGTTCTTACCCATAATGTTGCTGTGCAGCTCACTCATGGTTTTCTTTGCTGAAAACTTATTTCCCTTGCCCCTCCTTTCTCTCAAAGCTTCCTTTCTTAACATTTAACTTCCAGAGCCTAAACTTAACTAAGCTCAGTGACTAGAATCTAGTGGTTCCATGAATGACTGTGAAAATCTTGAGTGTTCTGCTGATGCTAATAAAGAATGTCAGCCCAAGAAAAACCCTAGTAATAACTGTGCCAACAAAATGAGGGAAAACACCCAATCCCATGCCTACAAATTCTGCTGCTAATTATTAACAAAAACTTGGCTGAATTTCAACCTTCAATTAGATACATGTTTTCATTAAAGTAAAATTCCACATTTATTCAAAAAAACAGGAAAATTATGGGTTTTGGAGACTGACTTTATTAAAATATATGTGTTCCATTGGAAGCATGGCAATATGAAATGCAGACTGAGGAAGCCCAGGGTCATACTTCTAGGTCTTTTCTGTGTCAGTTTGAGTCTATAATTAGCTCCCTGGCTGTTTTCTCCTCTGTAAGTTGAGTATGTCATCAATTAGAGAAATCTTCTCTAAATTTCACTCAAGTATTAAAAAGCTAAAATTTTAAATATTTCTATTATTTATTGCTTTGCAAAGCAAACACATTGCTGAAGGGTAGCTACAAAATGTTCATGGATTCCATTTCCACTATTTTCCATCCACTCTCTCAATGCATTCTATAGCAAGACCAGTATGAAATGAGCAAAAGATATCTTAATCAGTTAAGTTTATTCATCTAACAAATATTCATTCATCAACTACTCAATGGCAGGCACTGTTCTAGGTGCTTATGAGTCTGATATTTTGCTCTTATGAGAAAGAACTTATAAATCTCATAAAATTAAGTAACTTTTTGTACTTGTAATAATTGACTATAAGAATAGGTTGAAAGGAGAGCGTGTACCTCTTTTTTGATTATGTACTTTATTAAGAACATCCTATAATATTTTTTTGAGAGATGAGTCTCACTCTGTTAGCCAGGCTGGAGTGCAGTGGTATAATCATAACTCACTATAGCCTCAAACTCTTGGGTTCAAGTGACCCACCTGCCACAACTCTTCAGGTACCTGGTACCACAAGACCTATCTATAATATTTTCAACAACATAATTTGTAAATTGAGCCATGGTGGTTACTAAGGTGTGATATAGTCCTTTTTTGTGTACTTTTTCATAAATGCCCATCTGAGGCTTGTTTGATGAAGAAATTCAAATAATCTAAAATTTGGAGAAAAATTGATGAATTATTTGTAATTATTCAAAATTTTATTCAATCTATAAAACCAGTAGCAGAGGAAAATAACATATTAACTCAGTTGAATACTATATAGCCATTACAATGCCACTCTGTCTTTTTTTACAACAATATTATAACTCAGTTTAAAACATATAATTCTTATGTTCACATAAAAATAATTAAATGCAATATATATTAATACAAATCTGTAAAAAAAATACAAAAAAGCAAAAAAAAAGGCTGAAAATAAATATACCACAATATTAAGTGTTTCTTTTAACAAAATTAATTTTTAATTATTTCTTCTATGTTTATTTTTTCCAAATTTACTCCCATAGAGGGAGACAGGGGAAAAATGGTATTGTTTAATAACATAAAAAAAAAATTCCTTGCTTTGAACATTGTAAATGACCTTAATGGCTAAATGGTACCCAACAGGAAGTCATGGTTATACAAGCAACTCAACACTTCCATGATGGGATAATTATGATAACATCCAAGGTGGCCATACACATATGGTTTGAGAAAAATACTTAATGAAATAATTTCAAATGTAAAAAATAATATTATAAATCACCATATACTATATAAGCCCCAATGACTGGCAGAAATATTACAAGGACACTTTCTAACAAAAACATAATATGTGTCAGATATGTCATTTTATTTTTCTATTAGTCACATTTTAAGAAGTGAAAAGAAACAGGTGAAATTAAATTTAATAAGATATTCAACTGAATATATTCAAAATATTATTTCAACATGCAATCAACATAAAAATTATTCATGATATATTTCATATTGCTATTTTACCACACATCTCAATTTGGACCAGTTACATTTCACGTGCTCATTAGCCATATGTGGCTTGTGACTCCCCTATTGGACAGCAGTGCATTAAAATGAAACAAAGAAGATTAGAAATTGTTGTCGTTCCTCCTTAGGTTTTTCCCATTTCTTATGCACAAGTTTCCTTATTTTATATTTCCTCAGTGCCTAGTACACTGCTAGGCTCAATAAATCTGCGCTGCCTTTAACTTATAAAATACTAACAAAATTAATTTTGAACAGAACTGGCTTCTCTTAGACAAATCTCAGGAAAAAAGCCAAGGCTACTGTTCTTCATCTACAAACATAAAACAAACCGGCAAGGACACCGCTCTTATTTTATTCTGAAGTGTTAAAGCCAACCATCAAAAACAAAGATGGCTTCCACAAAACAACATTTCAACACTTTACCAGTGTTCTTAGTGGGCTGGGGCAACGAGACTCTCCCACCAGTCATCAAAACCCTCTCAGTCATCAGTCTTCTTTATCTGAATGAATGTTCACATGAAGAACGTGTCTATGTAAGAGTGAGACAGGAAAGGGGAATCCCAGAATGTTGGGAGGAGAGTGTAGAGAGACGGAATTGGAGGGAAGGATTCACATGATGATCTGACAGGTGCTCCCATTTCCTAAGTCTCCCTGTGGGAGCACTGGGTGTAGGTCTTCTTGTCAAGGACAGCACTTGGTACACAGTGAATGCTTAGTAACTGCTTCTAGATTGAATGGAAGTATGCACAGTTCGTCTAATTTGCTTGTCAGGACACTCGGGAATGCATTCCTGACAACAGCAGTTTACCAGATAACAATTCCTTCATCGTGGTTGAGTTCACACAAATAAAATGTGAAGAACATTGCCCAGATTTTAAATATAGCTGCGGTCGGTATGTCATAATAAAGCCCACGGCTGTGCATTTCTCTAGCACAATAGGCACATGCCATCTGGTGCTTATTATACACAAGGTGCTGGTGATGATGATCATATACATAGAGACACAATGGGCGACTAGGTCCTCCTAGTTACAACTAACAAATACACTTGGCTTCATCTCTTTTCATAATGAACTTTTAATAATTCCATTCCTTCATCTCTTTTCATAATGAAGGTTTAATTATTCCCTTCTTATTCTTTTTCTTTTTTTGTTGTTATTATACTTTAAGTTCTGGGGTTCGTATGCAGAATGTGCAGGTTTGTTACATAGGTATACACATGCCATGGTGGTTTGCTGCATCCATCCCCCTGTCATCTACATTAGGTATTTCTCCTAGTGCTATCCTTCTCCTATCCCCTGACCCCCTGCTATCCCTCCCCTAACCCCTCACCACCCAACAGGCCCCAGTGTGTGATGTTCCCCTCCCTGGACTGGATAAAGAAAATGTGGCACATATGCCTCTCTCCATGGAATACTATGTAGCCATAAAAAAAGATGAGTTCATGTCCTTTGCAGGGACATGGATAAAGCTGGAAACCATCGTTCTCAGCAAACTGACACAAGAATAGAAAAGCTTTTTCTTTTACTGAATAAAAAGAGCGGGGTAGAATTTTGAACATCATTCTACTGGTTAATCAGTGTCTTCAGAGGTGTGGAGCCAAAGCCCTGGCTGGTATTAAAGGGTAAATGTGCCATCCTAGAGTGTCTTCTGAGAGGCAGGGCATTATTGGCAATGGTAGGTGTAGAACAGCATTGGTCTGTTGTTCCCTGAGCTGGTTAATCTTGAGTAAGTTATTTCTCTTCTCTGAGTCTCAACTGTCTCAGCAAAAGGAAATAATAAAAAACCAGCCTAGTTATTCTGAGGATTGAATAATATTAAGTAGAGCTTCTTCCACTGTATATGTGATTTTTTCATTTTAGTCTTGTTATATACGTCTTTCTTTTTGTTGAAAAATGAAGGTGAAAAAAGGAAGAAAAACAATCACTGATTTATCTTAAATTGTAAAAATTCTCAGGTTGGCTTGTTATAGTTTGAAAAAGGAACCCTCAGCCAACACACAGAATTTGGAAGCAGCCTGGGAGTTATAATAGATTTGCTAGGAAATGGGTTTCAGTGCCAGTAACTCCAGATCACAAGAAAATTTATGCAATTAGATCATTTGGTCTAAATGTGATTATGCATTTTAGTAATGAACAGTCCGATTCTGTAGGTAAAGCCAGAATAGAAGGAAAGCAGTAAGAAGAAATTCAATTTAGTACAGAAGCTTCATAGACCTGCAGAAAGGGAAATCATATATGCATGATAAGCAGACATTTTCCATAATGGTATTTTCCATAATGGAGATAACAAGCAAATGATTTCAGACAATTGCGTGGAGGATAGAGAGGGTACAGACTGGCAATTCTCAGAATGTGGCTATAACACCAGCCAGGGAGATAGACTTTGAAGTTTGGAACAGAAAAGGCAAAGGTGTTAGAGGTGGTAATACTGAGGGAGAGCCAATTAATGTGCAAAGTTTGCAACTCGGGAGAGAAACAAGAAAAGTCCAATGAAAAAGTTCATAAATGAGCTAGTTCAACTTGGAGAGAAAGTGGAAGAAGTAAGATCCCTGGGCTATATCGTGACACTAGGGCATTTGTTTACAGTGAATTATTTATATAAAAATGAAACAAGGTATGTCATGCTGGTACCCATAGTTGGTGATGATTAACTATGTCCGGTCAGGATCAGAGACTGGGCTATATAAACCAATACCAGCTAATGCCTTGGCTCCCAGAAGACATGAGAGGGTGGTGGTGACTTTGCTCTTTAATACTGGACTTTTGCTCCACATCCCTGGTGGGATTAGGCCATAGGGAGACTCAGAAACCTACCAAGGGCTCAGATGACACAAGACTAAGGGGCCTGCTACACTGTCCTTTTTTGCTTGTCTGCTATACCTTGTCCTCCTTAGGACTGGGAAGTCCTCAGGCCTCCTCCAACACTCCAGACTAGCTTGAGGGGAGATGTGCGCAGGCATTGAAGAGAGGCATTTGAAGAGTCAGGAGAAGAAGAGGGTATTCCTGTAAGTTCAATTCATAACCCTTTGCTCTTCTCATTAAAAGCTGCGTATTGGAGGAGAGGCTCTATGAGACCCATATCACAGCTCTGTCAACCTCGGATGGAGCCTAATATTTCCTCCCCAAATTAAACTGAGCTACTCTCAGTGAGTACACACTGTGGGTACAACAGTCAAATGATAAAATATTAGTAGGAATTTAAGATGGGAAGTTCAATGGCTTTTGTCATCATTTTTTTATGAAGATAATTCGAATTTTTTTGTTGAGACAGGGTCTTGCTCTCTCACCCAAGCTGGAGTAGAGTGATGTGATCTCAGCTTACTGCAACCTCAACCTCCAGGGCTCAAGTGATTCTCCCACCTCAGCATCCTAAGTGTCTAGGGCAGAATCTAATTATTTTTGTTTTATCGGGTTACTGGAGTGGTCTTATTAACTATGTAAATGGTACTCGCTCCAGGAGAAGGCAATGGTAAATGACTATGTGTGCATGAGTGTGTATAACTGTGTGTGTATGTGTCCATGTTGCTTAGCAAAAACTATTTCATCCCCTTGTTATGCAGACTTGCTCCCTGCGGGGAAGTGGGCAATTTCTGAGTTAGGAGCTGTTTGATAGAGAGGACTTGTTTCCCTGGAGGGACATGGAATCAGGATGGTGACTTGAGCTTAAAGATAGACTCTGGGGTCAGAAACAGGGCTCCTTCTCTTTGCTTTTTTAAAAATTAATATATAGAAATGGGTCTTGTTTTATTGCCCAGGCTGGTCTTGACCTCCTGACCTCATGTGATCCTCCCACCTCAGCCTCCTTAGTAGCTGAGATTACAGACACAACCCATCCGCTTGGCTGAGGGCTCCTTCTTCCACAGAATCCCGCAGGACCCAGAGACCTTAGCACCAGCTGTGAGACAAAAACAAAACAAAACAAAAAACTGGAGATGTGTGTGGTGTGAAAACAGAAAGAGAGAGACAGATCCGGAATCCCAGAGCCCAGAAGCAAAGGTCCGACGGCAGGGACCTGCTTAGGAAAAGTCATACAATTAACCAGTGGCCATTGGATTAGAAAGGAGCTATCCGCAATAGCGGCACCATGTGGTCACCTTGTGTCATAGCAGCAGTGGACCAGGAGAGTAGATTTCTCTTTCCTTGGCTTTTCACACCGGATTAACCCTCTCTGGGAAAGGGCTCTTGAATTACACAGGAATGGCAGAAGAAGGTGGGAGGATAGGAAAATTCAGATGTCTTCCTGCTAACGGAGCAGGTGGTGGTCTGAATAATACAATTTGTTAACAAAAGTGAGAAAGTAACCATTGGGGTTCTACAAGGTTTATTTCAAGGCCATCCTGTTTTCCATAGGAAGGAAGCACTACACTTGTCATGCACCAATCTCATTTAATATCTCAATAATAATGCTCGAGACAGTTTCTCTTGCCTGACTTTATGTGAGAATAAGTAAAGGTCAGAGAGTTCGAATAAATTGCACAAAGGTCACTCGATTGTAAGAGTCTAAGCTGGGACTCACATGTAAGTTCATTTGTCTTCAGAATCCTGGGCTTCCAATCTCTGTTCCCCTTGCCTCCCCTCAGTCTTAAAATAAACGTTTTACAGGCTTCCCTCTACTGCTATCACTGTTGGAATAAAGCAAATTTGCTCAACTGGTAAACGTAAACTTTTCTATCAACAATGATCTGAATAATTTCTCATGGTTTAAAAAGTTCTTATGAAAACAATTTCCTTTTCAGTATTTCCACAATTTCATAAGGTAGATAAAATAAACATTCTTATGATCTCATTTTATATGCAAGGAAGAGAGGGCACTACTTATTGTACTCATTCTAAAGTCTGACATCTCTTAACAATAAATTTATTTCACTCCTTGTTAAACTGACCAGTAGAGTCATGAACCAGGAGTCAGAGAGTGTGGGCTTTATTGATTCATTCATTTACTTGTGTAACTACAAATCCATTGAGTACCTACCACCTACCAGGCATTATTTTAGGTACTGAAATACAGCAGTGATCAAGACAAAGACCCTGGCCTCTAGGGGAATGCATTCTAGTGAAAGAAAGAGAAAATGCGCAAGAAAATGATTTGGGATGAAGTGTCGGGTAGTGATCATGGCAATGAGGAAAAGCAAAGTCAGGTAACTAGAGACTGCAAAAAAGGGAGTCAGGGAATCTCTCTTTGCAGAGCAACATCTGAGAAGAGGTAAGGAAAAGGACCAGGGAGAAGACACAATGCGTTAAAGCTCTATAAGGGAATTTGCTTTATGAAAGAATGAGGAGGCCAGTGTAATTGGAGCCCAGTGAGCAAGGATGAGAGCTACCAGAAGACATTGGAGGAGGAGACAGCCAGGTCACGCAGAGCTTGAAATGCCTTGGTGAGAATGTGGGAGACTTATTCCGGGAATGATGGGAATCCATGGGAGGGTGTAGTAGGGCTGTTACATTGTTAAAGGATACTTCCATGGCTGTGTGGACATTTGACTCAAGGCTGGGGCAGTGCAGAGACAAATCAGAGAGATGGGGTTAGGAAGCAGACGGAGTGACAGGTGAGGGGGGTCAATGGCTAAGAACAGAATGGTAACTGCAGCTGGCTTTATTGCCAGCTGTGCAATACCGTTAAGTTCTATGACCCTGAGTTTAAGTAACCCCTCTGGCGTTAATTAGCTTATTTTTATTTCAAAATACAGTTATTAGAATCCTTACAAGTCTGTAATGAAAGCAAATTTACAAAAAAAATTATACATTATGAAATATATAAAACATTAAATAATTGTTTTTCTCTTGCCATAGAGAAAACATACACAGCCGGGACCTAATAAGCACAAAATTTGATTAGAAATGGATTTAAAATATACACACAATTTCCTGAAAGCAAGCCTCAAACAGTTGTAAGTGCCAAAGCAACCAAATTTATCACATGCTTATCTATTTCAGTATTGACAGAGCTCTTGGTTCTAGTTAAAGAAATTAAAGATGGAAAATATGATAAAACGTCAATTAAGAAAGTCAACAAAATCCTCTAAAGGATGAAGAGAAGCCATTCTTCTCACTTCAAATCTGATCCTAGCTGAAGACAAAGCTTTCAAGAATTTGATCTTATTATAGGTATCATTCCTTAAAAGAAAACAGACATGGATATCAATCTCAGTTACACCACCAACTAGTGCCTATAAATCTTCAAGACAGAGCTTCTACATTTATGATTTGTGATTAAAATGAGTATTTAGTAAAATAATTAGATGGATAAACAGTACTTTAGAGAGCTTTTAAGACCTAGGATTTTGAGTAAAGCATGCATCTTAATACAAAAATAATCAATTCTATATCGATGACTAATCATAATAAAATAAGTATGTAAGCATGTGAAATAAAGATTGTTTTCTTTCTAAAAAAAATACCAGAAACTCCTGCAGGGGTGCTTTGCTGGACTCTTTTTGATCTCTGAGTACGTTTATATGTTAAGATAAATTCTGATTTAAGTACACAACGGATTATAAAGCAGACCATCACCTTCGTGTTCTGGTTACAAGTCTGCATATCAAGGAAAAAGAGAAATGCTTCACTCTTGTCTTGCTCCTCATTTTCAGTCTTGTACCTTTGTTTACAAAGGATTTATCACTGCTTGTTTTGTACTGCCACCTGCTGGTAAGCACCAAAATTTATTTTTATAAACGAGAAATCTACACATCCACTTTTACTTGGTGTTATACTCTCAGATTTTTATAGGTTTAAGAAAGTTTCTTTCACATTTGAAATTATTAATTATTTCTCACAATACAAAATTTTATATAGTCATTAAAATATAGAAAACACAAGGAAGTAATAGGTGCTGCATTTCCATCCCCCAGAGTAATCTCTGGTACACAGCCTTCAAGAACACACAATTGGATTATAGGACGTTTATTATCTAAAATCAAATGTTATGTCATTTAATGATCCTTTGTTGGATACATTGCATGCAAGCATATGTCAATATATTTTCAAACATTGGGAATTTTTTTGATGTTCTTTGTTATTTGCTTGACAATGATATCCTTATTTTAAAACCATAGACTCAACTCTGATTTTGCCATGTGTAATTTTACTAGAAATATAGCTATTACATCAAAGGACTTCAAAACGGGAAAGCTTTTGACATGTAGAGACAAGTTCACCTCTAGAAGTCTATACAAATTTACACTCCTATAAAAGTGATACTGTCTCTACACTGTCAACACCTCCTTTTATGTATTTTTAAAAACTACTCCAATTATATCATGAAGGAAAGTGGGAAACTTTTATCATTTATATTTATTTTATTGGGAGTGAACCTTTATTTTCATATCCATTAACCATTTCTATTTTTGCATTTCTAAAATGCCTTATGTTCCTCTGCCAGGATTTCTATTTTAATATTTGTATAAAAGAGGAAATAAACACTTTTCATGTATGTTCCAAATAATTTTACTGGTCATATATTAATTCGATTTTATTTGTGGTATTTTTAACTTAATATTGATTTAGTCAAATACATCAGTTATTTCCTTCATGTTGTTAGCCTGTGGTTTTATGTTTAGAAACAACTTCCTTGTTCTTAGAATTAATCATTATTTTATCTTGAAGGAAACTGTTCCAGTTCCCTCTTTAATGCAAGATGATTTTATCTTATGCCACTTTTCTTATGGCAGTTCACTAAGCTGTCTGGCATAAGATGGAAGGTTGATCTATGAGTCATCACATTACACCATTTTTTTCCTGTACTTAATAGGCATTTATGACACTGACATGTAAAATATTTTGAGGACATTATAAGGAATCCCTTATTAAGTCTATAAATGGACTAACCATCTTTCATTCATAGCATTCCACATTTACAAATTCTGTCCAATTGTCAATAAAAAAGAAAAATCATATTTTACATCAAAAAAAAAACTCATCATAAAAGTCAACCACAAACAGAAGCAGACATCTGTTAATGTGAGGTTACTAAAATGAGAAAGGGCCCTAAAAGGAGGATGACTTGGTCAGCTGCCAACCAATTCATATCAGAAGTTTTTTTTCCGTATTTCTTCTAAAAAAAAAAACAGTGTACATGTGCAGAACGTGCAGGTTGGTTACACAGGTATACATGTGCCACGGTGGTTAGCTGCACCTATTGACTCTTCCTGTAAGTTCCCTCCCCTCACACCTCACACCCCCAACAGGCCCTGTTGTGTGTTGTTCCCCTCTCTGTGTCTATGTGTTCTCAATATTCAACACTCACTTATTACTGAGAACATGTGGTGTTTGGTTTTCTGTTCCCATGTCAGTTTGCTGAGGATGATGGTTTCCAACTTCATCTATGTCCCTGTAAAGGACATGATCTCGTGTCTTCATATGGTTGCATAGTATTCCATGGTGTTATGTATCACATTTTCTTTATCCAGTTTATCACTGATGGGCATTTGGGTTGGTTCCATATCTTTGCTATTGTAAATAGTGCCGCAATAAACATACTGTGTGCATGTGTCTTTATAGTAGAATGATTTATATTCCTTTGAGTATATACCCGGTAATGGGATTGCTGAATCAAATGGTATTTCTGGTTCTAGATCCTTGAGGAATCACCATACTGTCTTCCATAATGGTTGAACTAATTTACATTCCGACCAACAGTGTAAAAACATTCATATTTCACTGCAGCCTTGCCAGCATCTATTGTTTCCTGACTTTTTATTAACACATTCTGACTGGTGTCAGATGGTATTACATTGTGATTTCGATTTGTATTTCTCTGATGAGCAGCAATGTTGTGCTTTCTTTCATATATTTGTTGATCACGTAAATGTCTTCTTTTGAGAAGTGTTTGTTCATATCCTTTGCCCACTTTTTGATGGTGTCATTTGTTTTTTTCTTGTAAATATGTTTAAGTTCCTTATAAATCCTGGATATTAGACCTTTGTCAGATGGGTAGCTTGGAAAAATTTTCTTCCATTCTGAGGGTTGCCTGTTCACTCTGATGACAGTTTCATTTGCTGTGGAGAAGCTCTTTAGTTTATTAGATCCCAGTTGTCAATTCTGGCTTCTATTGCAATTGCTTCTGGCATTTTTGCATAAAGTATTTGCCCATGCCTGCATCCTGAATGGTACTGCCCAAGTTTTCTTCTAGGGATTTTATGGTTTTGGGTTTTAGATTTAAGCCTTTAATCCATCTTGAGTCGATTTTTGTATAAGTGCAAAGAAGGGGGCCAGTTTCAGTTTTCTGCATATGGCTAGCCAGTTTTCCCAACACCATTTCCTGAATAGGAGATCCTTTTCCCATTGCTTGTTTTTGTCACATCTGTCTAAGATCAAATGGTTGTAGATGTGTGGTTTATTTCTGAAGTCTCTGTTCTGCTTCATTATTCTATATGTCTGTTTTGGTACCAGTACAATGCTGTTTTGGTTACGGTAGCCTTGTAGTATAGTTTGGAGTTGGGTAGTGTGAAACCTCCAGCTTTGTTTTTTTTTGTTTTTTTTTTTTTTTGCTTAGAATTGTCTTGGATATACAGGGTATTCTTTGATTCTATGTGAAATTTAAAATAGTTTTTTTTTCTAACTATGTGAAGAATGTCAATGGTAGTTTAATGGGAATACTATTTAATCTATAAATTACTTTGAGCATTATGGCCACTTTCATTATATTGATTCTTCCTATCGATGAGGATAGAATGTTTTTCCATTTGTTTGTGTCCTCTCTTAGTTCATTGAGCAGTTGTTAACTGTATTCCTAGGTATTTTATTCTCTTTGTAGTAATTGTGAATGGGAGTTCATTCATGATTTGCCTCTATGGTTGCCTATTGTCCGTGTAAAAGAATGCTCACTTTTTGAATATTTATTTTGTATGCTGAGACTTTGTTGACGTTGCTTATAAGTTCAAGAAGTTTTTGGGCTAAGATGATGGGGTTTTCTAAATATAAAATCATGTTGTCTGCAAACAGAAACAACTTGACTTCCTATTTTAATATCCTTTATTTCTTTCTCTTTCCTGATTGCCATGGCCAGAACTTCCAATACTATGTTGAATAGGGGTGATGAGAGAGGGCATCCTTGTCTTGTGCTGGTTCTCAGAGGGAATGCTTCCAGCTTTTGTCCATTCAATATGATATTGGCTGTGGGTTTGTCACAAATGGCTTTTATTATTTTGAGATATGTTCCATCAATAAATATTTTATTCAGAATTTTTAACATGAAGGGATGCTGAATTTTATCAAAGGCCTTCTCTGCATCTATTGAGATAATCATGTGGTTTTTGTCTTTGATTCTGTTTATGTGATGGATGATGTTTATTGATTTATGTCGAACCAGCCTTGCATCCTAGGGATGAAGCTGCCTTGATTGTGATGGATAAGATTTTTGATGCACTGCTGGATTCAGTTTGCTGGAATTTTATTGATGATTTTTACATCAATGTTCATCAGGGATATTGGCCTGAAGTTTTCTTTTTTTTGTTGTGTCTCTTCCCAGTTTTGGTAACAGGATGATTCTGACTTCATAAAATAAGTTAGGGAGAAGTCCCTCCTTTTCAATTGTTTGGAATAGTTTCAGAAGGAATGGTACCAGCTCCTCTTCATATTTCTGGTAGAATTCAGCTGTGAATCCGTCTTGTCCTGGGCTTTTTTTTTTTTTTTTTGGTTGGTAGGCTATTAATCAGTGCCTCAATTTCAGAGCTTGTTATTGGTCTATTCAGTGAGGTGTTAGTCTCCCACTATTATTGTGTGGAAGTATAAGTCTCTTTGTAGGTCTCTAAGAACTTATTTTATGAATCTGGATGCTCCTGTATTGGGTATATATTTAAAATAGTTAGATCTTTTTGTTGAATTGTTCCCTTTACCATTATCTAATGCCCTTCTTTGCTTTTATTGTCATTGTTGGTTTAAAGTCTGTTTTGTCAGAGACTAGGATTGCAATGCCTGCTTTTTTTTCTTTCCAGTTGCTTCATAAATTTTCCTCTATCCCTTTATTTTGAGCCTGTGTGTGTCTTTGCATGTAAGATGGGTCTCTTGAATACAGCACACTGATGGTTCTTGACTCATCCAATTTGCCAGTCTGTGTCTTTTAATTGGCATTTATTCCATTTACATTTAAAGTTAATATTGTTATGTGTGAATTTGATCTTTTCATCATGTTATTTGGTTGTTTTGCACTCTAGTTGATGCAGTTTCTTCATAGTGCCATTGGTCATTACATTTTGGTGTGTTTTTGCAGTGCCTGTTTCTGTTTTTTCCTTTCCATTTTCAGTATTTCTTTTAGAAACTCTTGCAGGGCAGGCCTGGTGGTAAGAAAATCCCTCAGCATTTGCTTGTCTGGGAAGAATTTTATTTCTCCTTTGCTTATGAAGCTTAGTGTTGCTAGATATGAAATTCTGGGTTGAAAATTCTCTTCTTTAAGAATATTGAGTGTTGGCTTACAATCTTTTGTAGCTTGTAGATTTTCTGCTGAGAGATCCCCTGTTAGTCTGATGGGCTTCCTTGTGTAGATGATCTGGCCTTTCTCTCTGGCTGCCATTAACAGTTATTCTTTCATTACAATCTTGGAGATTCTGAAGATTATGTGTCTTGGGGTTGATCTTCTTGTGGAGTGTCTTAATGGTGTTCTCAGTATTTCCTGAATTTACATGTTGACCTGTCTTGCTAGGCTGGGGAAGTTCTTCTGGATAATATCCTGAAGTGTGTTTTCCAGCTTGTTTCCTTTTCTTGGTCTCCTTCTGGTACTCTAACTAATCATAGGTTTGGTCTTTTAATGAAGTCCCAGCATTCTTGGAGGCTTTGTTCATTCCTTTTTATTATTTTTTCTCTATTCTTAGACAAGAATGTGTGTCTTATTTCATTAAAGTGGTCTTCAATCTCTGTATCCTTTCTTCCACTTGTTGATTCAGTTTTTGATACTTGTGTATGCTTCATGAAGTTTTCATGTGTTTTTCAACTCCATCAGGTCGTTTATGTTCCTCTCTAAATCTGTTATTCTAGTTAGCAATTCCTTTACCTTTTATCAAGGTTCCTAGCTTCTTTGAATTGGGATAGAATATGCTCCTTTTGTTGGCGTACTTTTTTAATTACTCGTCTTCTGAAGGCTGCTTCTGTGAATCCATCCACCTGATCCTCTGTCCAGCTCTGTGCTCTTGATGGAGAGATTTTGTGATCATTTAGAGGAGAGGAGGCACTCTGGCCTTTTGGGCTTTCAGCATTTTTTTTATTGGTTCTTTCTCAACTTTGTGGGTTTGTCTAGCTTAGGTCTTGGAGGCCGCTGACCCTTGGATGGGATTTCTGTGGAGGCCTTTTTTGTTGCTGTTGTTGATGCTGTTGTCACTTTCTGCTTGTTTTCTTTCAGTAGGCAGGACCCTCTTCTATAGGGCTGCTGCAGTTTGCTGGGGGTTCACTTCAGGCCCTATTCATCTGATTCACTTCTGCACCTGGAGATGTCACTCAAGGAAGCTGGAAAACAGCAAATATGGGTGTCTGTTCCTTCTTCTGACCTCAAGGGGCACCAAACTGATGCCAGTAGGATCACTCCTGTATAGGGTATTTGACAACCCCTGCTAAAGGGTCTCATCCAGCTGAGTGTCACAGGGAGCAGGACCTGTTTAACAAAGCACCTTGTCCCTTGGTAGAGAGGGTATACTTTTCTGGGGGGAAACCCACTTGTCTGGGCTGCCCAGATTCCTCAGAACTACCAGAAGGAGAGGCTAAGTCTGATGGTCCACAGAGACTGTTGTCACCGTTTCCCCTAGGGGCTCAGGCCCAGGGAGATCTGAATTCTGTCCCTAAGCCTCTGGCTGGAGTTATTGGACATCCTGCAGAGAAGCCTTGCCCAGTGAAGAAGGATGGGTCAAGGCTGAGTCTGAAGAGACACTCTGGTCGCAGACTACCACAGTTGGTGTGTTGGGCTATGGGGACAAGCCTTGGGACTGAGCCATCCAGCCTCCCTGGCTCCAGCAGGGGGAAATCACAGCCTGAAGCTATAGAAATGGGTGCCACCTTTCCCCACGCAGGGAGATTAGCGTGTTAGGCAGTTGCAAGTCCCAGTGCTGGCTGCTGCACCTCCCCCAAGGAGCTGAAATGGCTTAGAAAGCAGGCAGCCACAGTCGGTGCTAGTCGCCCCTTCCTCCAGGAGTTCAGTAGGCTTGAGCAGAGTCCAGCTGAGAAACTGTAAGAATCTGCCCATTCTGGGGTTGAGGCACTAGGCCCCGGTGTCATGGCTTCGCAAGTCGGATCTTCCAATCTGTGAGTTACACAGTTCTGCGGAAAAATCAGTTTCCCTGGCTGGGTAGCACACTCACTTCCCACTTCCCCTGGCTGGGGGGAGGGGGTTCTTCTTCCCCATGTGGCTCTGAGGTAAGCTGCCACCCCACACTGTTCTTACTTCTCTTCTTGAGTCACACTAGCTTTCTAGTGGATTTTGATGAGAGAACCTGGAACCTTGGTTGCCAGGAAAGAATTCACATGCTTATGGTTGTTGTTGTTGTTGTTGTTTTCCAATAGGAGCCTCCCAATACTGCTGCTTCTAGTCAGTCATCTTGGCCCCACCCCAGAAGTTTCTTTAACATGGGTCATGTATTATGGAGTTTTCCTACATTAATATAGTGAAGTAGAAAGTGTGGTGAACAGATCTGAGTATCACAGTTAGCTCTGGCAACACTGCAACCCACAGAAAATCACCTAATCTATCCCTTCCTAAGTTTCCTTTATTTCTGATGTAAAATGAGGGAATCTGAGTTAACAATCTCAAAGATGTTGATATGGTTAGACTTTGTGTCCCCACTGAAATCTCATCTTTAATTGTAATCCCCATAATCTCCAGGTGTTGAGGGAGGAACCAGGTGAAGGTGGTTGGATGATGGGGACAGCTTGCCTCATGCTATTTTTGTGATAGTGAGTTCTCATGAGATCTACTGGTTTTATTTTATTTTTGAGACAGAGTCTCCCTCTGTCACCTAGATTGGAGTGCAATGGCACAATCTCAGCTCCTTGTAATCCCCACCTTCCACGTCCAAGCAATTCCCCTGCCTCAACTTCCAAAGTAGCTGGGATTACAGTCATCCAAAACTATACCTGGCTAATTTTTATATTTCTAGTAGAGACAGGGTTAGACAGGGTTTCACCATGTTGACCTGGCTTGTCTTGAACTCCTGACCTCAAGTGATCTATCCAACTCAACCTCCCAAAGTGCTGGAATTACAGCCATGAGCTACCATGCCTGGCCAAGATCTAATGGTTTCATAATGAATTCTCCCACCTTCACTCTGCCACTCTTCTCTCTCCTGATGAAGACGGACTTGTTTGCTTCCCCATCTTCCATGATTGTAAGTTTCCTGAGGCTTTTCCAGCCATGCAGAATTGTGAGTCAATTAAACCTCTCTCCTTTATAAATTACCCAGTCTCAGCCGGGCATGGTGGCTCACTCCTGTAATCCCAGCACTTTGGGAGGCTGAGGAGGGCAGACCACAAGGTCAGGAGTTGGAGACCAGCCTGGCCAACATAGTGAAACCCTGTCTCTACTAAAAATAAAAATAAAAATAAAAAACAATTAGCTGAGCATGGTGGCAGGCACCTGTAATCCCAGCTACTTGGGAGGCTGAGGCAAGAGAATTGCTTGAACTCAGGAGGCAGAGGTTGCAGTGAGCCATGATCATGCCACTGCACTCCAGCCCAGGCAATAGTGTGAGACTCTGTCTCAAAAAAATAAAAATAAAAATAAAAATAGAATAATAAATTACCCAGTCTCAGGCAGTTCTTTATAGCAGTGTAAAAATAAACTAACCAGATGTCTTCACTCTCTAACTTGATTTATATTTCTCAGATACACTTGGATAATATCTCAATCAGTTCAGTAATAGTAATCAATAACCAGTGATCACTAAAATATACAGTAATCACTAAAGCACCTTCATATGCTACAAAGCATACTATTTAGAGAAAATAGAATTAAAAATGGGACATTTTAATAACAGATGTAAGATTACTTAGTAAGGAAACTGTACAATTTTTATAGTAGGACACAATGGTGGATAACTTACATTACCAAAAACACCATTAAATGTATAGAATAGCGATCACCTCTGGTCACAATTACATATATAGACTGAGGGACACAATCTTACACACATCAAAATATTACACACTCATGAACTCTACTACTAGCATATGATTTATATAATTATAGGCAAAGAAATAAATACTCAGCAACTCAAGTATCTTAATCAGCTCATTAAAAACATAAAGCTTTGTTTATATTTTTAAACACTTCAGTTCTTTACTTCTTGAATAATGTTATAAAAATTTTATACACTTTTTATGATTTTCCTCTTTTATCTAGCCAATAATAAGAATTGAAATTTTACTTTAAATGTCCAAACCAAGGGAACATTTGCTTATAAAAATTGGTAAGTTTTGTCTATAATCATATAATCAATTTTTGACTATAAACTCATTCAGGGAAAATATATAGTAGTTTGATTATTATAAATAACTAAGTAAGGTAATAATTCTTCAAAAACCAATATAGGACAATGTATCTGTCTTTCCCAGGTGAAACTGTCATTTCTCCCCCTGTGGCTGAGTTTCAGAGTAGGAAAAAAATAAACAAATAGATGCATGATTTTCATAACTCCTATATCAAAAGGAAGTAAAATAGCAAATATGTTTATATGCTCTCTCTCTTTTTTTCTTTTTTCCTTTTTTTTTTTTTTTCTTTTTGAGACACAGGCTCACTATTTTGCCCAGGCTAGAGTGCAGTGCCACAAATATGGCTCAATGAAGCTTTAAACTCCTGGGCTCAAGTGATCCTCTCATTTCAGCCTCCTGAGCACCTGGGACCACAGGTGCACACCACCACACTGAGCAATTAAAAAAAAAATGGTAGGGATGGGATCTCTTCATGTTACCCAGGCTGGTCTTGAACTCTTGGGTTGAACTCCTACCTTGGCCTCCCTAAGGGCTGAGATTAGAGGTGTGAGCCACTGTGATGAGTCTATATATTTTTTGTTTGTTTTTGTTTGAATCTAAAGTCTAAAAAAATATTCTGTTGTATTTCTCTGCAGAAGAGACACGGCATACTATAACATAAAATATTCCACATAGCATTTTTACAGCAAAGGTAGAAGCACATTTTATATAACCCCAGAAGTATCCTTTGATACAAATTAAGGCATAATATAAAAAGGATTCTTGGAGGAGCTGGGTAATATAATCCAAATATACTCTAATAAAATAATAATAATAACATCAACTAAATTTACTGAGCTCTCACTCTGTGCCAGCTACTCTGTCTCCAGGCTACCTACGTGCAAATTCCAACTCAGTCACTTATTCACTGTATGACCTTGGGCAATTCTGTAGCTCTCTTTGTAAAATGAGAAAGGTACTAATAGCATTAGTATCCACTTCTTAGGGTTACTGTGAGGTATTAAAGTATGGGTGTGGTGTGCATGAGTGTGCATGTGTGTGGGCATGAGACAGAAAGAGAATATATTGTTATACAAATTACTCTTGCCTCTTCTTGTTTTCTATTCCATTCATATCTCTGCCACAAGGGATTCCAGTATAATAAAAAAGAAAAGTATCTTGTTCCCTCAGAAAGACATTTAGAAATATGTAAACATTCTGCTTTCTTAATGACCTAAAATGAGATTTAGACTCCCACATAGTAATAGTGGGAGACTTCAACACTCCACTGTCAATATTAGACAGATCAATGAGACAGAAAATTAACAACGATATCCAGGACTTGAATGCAGAGCTGGACCAAGCGGACCTAATAGACATATACAGAACACAGAACCCCAAATCCACAGAATATACATTTTTCTCAGCACCACATTGTACTTACTATAAAATTGACCCATCATTGGAAGCAAATCAGTTCTCAGCTAATGCAAAAGAACAGAAATCATAACAAACAGTCTATTGGACCACAGCACAATCAGACTAGAACTCAGGATCAAGAAACACACTCAAACCCGCACAACTACTTGGAAACTAAACAACTTGCTTCTGAGTGTCGACTGGATAAACAATTAAATGACGTCAGAAATAAAGATTTTTTCAAAACCAACCAGAATGAAGACACAACTTACCAGAATCTCTGGGACACTTTTAAAGCAGTGTCGAGAAGGAAAATTTATAGCAATAAATGCCCACCAGAGAAGAGATGAAAGATCTAAAATTGACACCATATCATCAAAATTGAAAGAGCTAGAGGAGCAAGATCAAAAAAAAACTCAAAACCTAGCAGAAGATAAGAAATAACTAAGATCAGAGCAGAACTGAAGGAGATAGAGTTATCAAAAAACCCTACAAAAAATTAATAAATCCAGGAGCTGGTTTTTTGAAAAGATCAACAAAATAGACCGCTAGCCAGATTAATAAAAAAGAAAAGGGAGAAGGATCAAATAGATGCAATAAAAAATGATAAAGGGGATATCACCAATGATCCAACAGAAATATAAACTACCATCAGAGATTACTACAAACAGCTCTACTCACATAAACTAGTAAACCAGGAAGAAATGGATAAATTCCTAGACATTTGTATTCTATCAAGACTAAACCAGGAGGAAGTTGAAACCCTGAATAGACCAATAACAAGGACTGAAATAGAGGCAGCAATCAATAGCTTACCAATGAAAAAAAAGTCCAGGTCCAGACGGTTTCACAACCAAATTCTACAAGATGTACGAAGAGGAACTGGTTCCATTCCTTCTGAAACTGTATCAAACAATACAAAAGGAGGGAATCCTCCCTAACTCATTTTATGAGACCAACATCACTCTGATAGCAAAACCAGGCAGAGACTCAACTAAAAAAGAAAACTTCAGGCCAATATCCATTATGAACACCGAAACAAAAATCTTCAATAAAATACTGGCAAACAGACTGCAACAGCCTATCAAGAAGCTTATCCATCACCACCAAGTAGGCTTCATCCCAGGGATGCAAGGCTGGTTCAACATACGCAAATCCATAAATGTAACCCATCACATAAATGAAAACAGAGACAAAAACCGCATGATTATCTCAATAGATGCAGAGAAGGTCTTCAATAAAATTCAACAGCGCTTCATGCTAAAAACTCTCCATAAATTAGGTACTGATGGAACGTATCATAAAATGATAAAAGCTATATATGACAAACCTACAGCCAATATCATACTGAATGGGCAAAAACTGGAAGAATTCCCTTTGAAATCAGGTACTAGACAAGGATGCCCTCTCTCACCACGCCTATTCAACATACCATTGGAAGTTCTAGCCAGAGAAATCAGGCAAGAAAAAGAAATAAAGGGTATTCAATTAGGAAAGGAGGAAGTCAAACTGTCTCTATTTGCAGATGACGTGATTGTATATCTAAAAGACCCCATCGTCTCAGCCCAAAATCATCTCAAACTGATAATCAACTTCAGCAAAGTCTCAGGATACAAAATCAATGTGCAGAAATCACAAGCATTCCTATATACCAATAACAGACAGAGAGCCAAATCAAGAGGGAACTCCCATTCACAATTGCTACAAAGAGAATAAAATACCTAGGAATACAACTAACAAAGGATGTAAAGGACCTCTTCAAGAAGAACTACAAACCACTGCTTGATGAAATAAGAGAGGTAACAAACAGATGGAGAAATATTCCATGCTCACGGTTAGGAAGAATGAATATCATGAAAATGGCCATACTACCCAAAGTAATCTATAGATTCAATGCTATCCCCCATCAAGCTACTAATGACCTTCTTCACAGAACTGGAAAATACCACTTTAAACTTCATATGAAATCACAAAACACCTGCATAGCCAAGACAATTCTAAGCAAAAAGAACAAAGCCAGAGGCATCACACTGCCAGACTTCAAACTATACTACAAGACTACAGCAATCAAAACAGCATGGTACTGGTACCAAAACAGAGACATAGACCAATGGAACAGAACAGAGACCCCAGAAGAAACACCACACATCTACAACCATCTGATCTTTGACAAACCTGGCAAAAACAAGCAATGGGGAAAGGACTCCATGTAATAAATGGTATTGGGAAAACTGGCTAGCAATGTGCAGAAAGCAGAAACTGGACTCCTACCTGTCACCTTACACTAAAATTAACTCCAGATGGATCAAAGATTTAAACATAAAACCTAACACCATAAAAATGCTAGAAGAAAACATAGGCAAAACCATCCAGGACATAGGAATAGGCAAGGACTTCATGATTAAAACACCAAAAGCAATGGCAATAAAAGCCAAGATATACAAATGGGACCTAATTAAACCCCAGAGCTTCCATACAGCAAAATAAACCATCATTAGAGCAAATCAGCAACCAACAGAATGGGAAAAAACTTTTTCAATCTACCCATCTAACAAAGGGAAACTATCCAAAATCGACAAAGAACTAAAACAGATATACAAGAAAAAAACAAACAACCCCATTAAAAAGTGGGCAACTTATATGAACAGACACTTTTCAAAAGAAGACATTTATGAGGCCAACAAACATATGAATAAATGCTCATCATCACTGGTCATTAGAGAAAAGCAAATCAAAACCACACTGAGATATCATCTCACGCCAGTTAGAATGGCAGTCATTAAAAAATCTGGAGACAACAGATGCTGGAGAGGATGTGGAGAAATAGGAACACTCTTACACAGTTCATGGGGGTGTAAATTAGTTCATCCATTGTGGAAGACAGTGTGGAGATTTCTCAAGGACCTAGAAATAGAAATTCCATTTGACCCAGCAATCCCATTACTGGGTATATACCCAAAGAACTATAAATCGTTCTGCTATAAAGACACATGTACATGCATGTTCATTGCAACCCTGTGTACAATAGCAAAGACCTAGAACCAACCCAAATGCCCATCAATGATAGACTGGACAAAGAAAATGTGATACATATACACCATGGAACACTAGGCAGCCATAAAAAAAACGACGAGTTCATGTCCTTTGTAGGGACTTGGATGAATCTGGAAACCATCATTCTCAGAAAACTGACACAAGAATAGAAAGCCAAACACAGCATGTTCTCATTCATAGGTGGGTGTTGAACAATGAGAACACGTGGGCTCAGGGAGAGGAGCATCACACACTGGGGGCAGTTGGGAGGGTAGGGGAGAGACAGCAGGGGGAGAAATGCCAGATACAATATGCACCTAAAGTAAAATGAATAAAAAAGAATAGCATGGCGATTATAATTAATAATAATGTATATTTGAAGATTGATGAGAGATTAGAACTCAAACGTTCTTATCAAAAAATGATAAATATGTAAGGTAATGAATATGTTAATTAGTTTTAATTATTTCACAATATATACACACATATTAAAATGTTTCATTGTATATCATATACAATTTTTATGTCAATTATACCTTATTAAAGCTTGGGGATTGGGATTAAAAATAAGAATATAAAAAAATAGAACTGGGTGCTGTAGCTCATGCCTGTAATCCCAGGACTTTGTGAGGCCAAGGCTGAAGGATCATTTGAGTCCAAGAGTTCTAGACCAGCCTGGGCAATGTAGCGAGACCTCATCTCTACTATACATTAAAAAATTAGCCAGGCATGGTGGCACCCTTCCTCCTGTAGTCTCAGCCTGTCAAGAGGCTGAGGTAGGAGGATTACTTGAGCCCAAGAGTTCAAGGCTGTGGTGAGCTATAATCATGCTGCTGCACTCCAGCCTGCGCAGTGTAGTAAGATCCTGCCTCTTAAAAAAAAAAAAAAGGAAAGAATATTATTGAAAAATGAGGTCTGCAAGAAATGGCATATCACAGTCACTGGAAGACACTGTTATTTAAGAAGGAACTAGGACGCTTAGTAAATATAATGAAAACAATTCTGAAGCTCCAGATGAAGACAGTGAACCAAATCTACACAGTCCTTCCAAAACACCCACAAAAATGAAATCATAAAAGGTTTACAACGGTATGAACAAGAATAACACAGAACAGGAGAGGGGAATAAGATTGTGGAAGCAGGAAATTATAAGAATGTATGGAATCTGAGGTTGCCACCTGAGCTTTGTAGGCGGTAAAACATTGGGAAGCAATAGGATTTGCTTGCCCAACTCCCAAAGGGTCAAAATTTCCCCATGCCACCGGGAAGTGGTAGGGCAAGGGGCTAAAAATAAGCAGATTGCTTGAAAGTCCCATGAGTAATCAGCAAGACCCATTCCATATGCTCCTACTCATGACAGCTGGGTAATCTACCACCTCCACCATGCTCATCTGCCAAAGACTGGGGAGTTATTTTTTTTGGAAAGGGTGAAACTGACGGTTTCAAGTCTAGAGGAAACCACATGCATTTGAGGGAGGGGTACCATGCTAACCATAAGGGGGACTCAGAGGAAGTTATTTCCTGAACACAGAGACTCCCCCGGCTGCTCCAACCTTCCACTCACAGGAGTCTCAGTTCACAGTCCTGGCAGCCCAATAGGTAACGTACAGGCTTAAGACTGAAAGATGCTTTGTTCAGAAACATATCGATCACCCTGTGTTAGTTTTCTAGGGCTGCTGAAACAAATTACCAGAGGCCTGTGGATTAAAACAATGTAAATTTATTCTTTCGTATGTCTGAAGACTTGAAGTCTAACACTAAGATGTTGCCTGCACCTTGTTCCCTCTAAAGCTGTTAGGGAAGAATCCTTCCTTGCCTCTTCCAGCTTCTGGTAACCCCAGTCCATCCTTTGGCCTGTGGCAGTATCACTCCAAATTCTGCTTCTGTCCTCAGAGGGCTCTCTTCCTCTGTGTGTCTCTTCTTATAAGAACACCAGTTACTTGAGATGAAGGACCCAACCTACTCTGGTCTGACCCCATCTTAATTGATCTAAATTCATCTGGTCTGGTTTGCCTCTGTGTTCCCCCTTGAATCTCATCTGGAAATATAATCCCCACATGTTGAGGGAGGGAAGTGATTGGATCATAGGGGTGATTTCCTTCATGCTGTTCTCATAATAGTGAGCAAGTTTCCACAAAATCTGATGGTTTTATAAGCATCTGTCATTCCCCCTGCTTGTACTTCTCTCTCCTACTGCCCTGTGTATAAGGTCCTTGCTTCCCCTACACCCTCTGCCATAATTTAAGTTTCCTGAGGCCTCCCTAGCCATCTGGAACTGTGAGTCAGTTAACTTCCTTCTTTTATAAATTACCCAGTCTCAGGTAGTATCTTTAGAGCGGCGTGAGAACAAACTAATAAAACACCCACAGTGACCATATTTCCATTTTGAGGTAGTAGGGGTTAGGTTTTCGATACATATATTTGGGAGTCACAATTCACCCATACCAAAGACATTCTCAGATGAAGGAAAACTAAGAAAATTTGTCACCAGCAGACCTAGACCAAAAGAATGCCAAAGGAAGTTATTTATCTGTCATTTATCCAACAGAAAGGAAATACTAAAGAAAGGACTCTTACAACATCAGGAAGAAAAAAAAATAAAAAATGTCATAAATAAAATAGACTCTTTCCTCCTCTTGAATTTTTAATTTTTGTTTTGTGGTTAATAAAACATTATAACAGTGTCCAATATGATTCTTAGTGTATATACAGGAGATATGAAAAACAATTATATGGGGTATATAAATGGTGGAGAGTGAATAGGCTTGAAGGGAGGTAAAGTTTCTGTATTTTACTGCAACTGGTAAAATGTTGACAGTAGTAAATTTTATCAACTAATGCATATATAGTTTAATAGCTAGAGTAACTACTAGAAAAGCAATAGGAAAAGAGATTTTAAAAAGGTACTATTGATAAATTAAAATGAAATTCAAAAAATGTTCAAGTAACCCAAAGAAAGGCAGAGAAAAAAATAAAGAAATAAAAAGCAGAGATAGAAAAATAAAATGAAAGACTTAAGCACTAACAAAAATAACAACAATTACATGAAATATAAATACTCTAAATACACCAAGTAAACAAAAGAGACTGATGGAGTGGAATAAAGAAACATGACCTAACTACAGGCTGTCTATAAGGAACTCACTTCAAAAATAATTATATGCATTTATATAACTATATATACATATTATAAATACACATAATTATATAAACATATATGTTGAAAGTAAAAAGATAAAAATAGATATGCCATACAATGATCCAAAGAAAACAGGAGTGGCTATTTTAACATAAGATACAAAACAAATTCTTATCATATAACCCAGCAATCATACACCTATGTATTTATGCCAAATAAATGAAAATTCATCTTTACATCAAAACCTGTACACTACTGGATGTGGTGATTCATGCCTGTAATTCCAGCACTTTGGGAGGCTGAGACACAAGGATCACTTGAGCCCAGGAGTTTGAAACCAGCCTGGGCTACACGGTGAAACTCCATTTCTACAAAATGTTTTTAAAAAATTAGCCAGCCCTGGTGGCATGCACCTTTGGTCCCCGCTACTCAGGAGTCCAAGGCATTTCAAAGGATCACATGAGCCTAGGAGGTCAAGGCTGCAGTTAGCTGTATTAGTGCCATTGTACTCCAGCCTGAGAGACAGAAGGAGACCCTGTCCCACACAAACAAACCTGTACACAATTGCTTATAGTAACTTTATTTGTAATAGCCAAAAAAGTCTTGAAAACAGCCAAAATGTCCTGCAATAGGTGAATAGGTAAAAAAATTACAGTAGATCCCTGCCATGAAATACAATTTAGGGATAAAAAAGAACAAACTACTGCTATGAGCAGCAACTTAAATAGATCTCAAGTCATTACGCCTATTGAAAAAAGCCAGTCTCAAACATTATATGATCCCATGTAGGTAAAATTCTTGAAATGGCAAAATTATAGATAGGGATTGCAAATTATTGGTTGCTAAGGGTGAGGGATGGTGAAGAAGAGATGGATATAATGATAAATGAGTAGGATGAAGAGACTTTTGTTGAAAGGGAACAGTTAGGTATTTTGATCATGGTGATAAATCTGAAAATGTGACAAAATAACAAGGAACTACATACATACATTATAGAATTTCGGTTTCCTGGTTTTGATTTTTGTGCTTTAGTTATATAAGAGGTAATAATTGAGGAAACTAAGTGAAAGATACACAAGTTTTCTCAGTGCTATCTTTGAAACTTTCTATTAATTTATAGTGTATTCAAATTAAATAGTTAAACAAAGCCAAAACTAACTTTAAAAAGAGGCAGACAAGGATACCAGAAACAAGAAATCAAGCACAAGAGGGAGATAAAGATAAACTCCCCCAAAAATGTTTTCAACAGGCCTAAATATGAATAATGTGGATTATAATTTTGTTTTCAAATGACAAAACAAAAAATTTTCCTGCCCGAAGAAAATATTCTTAAAACTAGAAAAAAATTTTTGATTAAAAAAATATATTTTTTAAATAAAAAGGAGTTAAAAATATTTTTATAGAAGTCTTTGAATTCATATTCTAATATGTCAACCTGTCAAACACAGAAACATCTGCACAAGAATGTTTTCTTGAAACTAGTCATAATACCATATTTTTTATCTGAAAAAAATAAATATAAGTAGATGTCAAAAACCTCAAGGGGTGTTATCATGAAGCCAAACATTTTATCCCCAAAGATATATTTTTATTTGGAACACTCTGATGAAAATTCATCTAGGTCAAATAAAAATGCAGAGTTTGCCATCAAAGAGTACACCTCCTGGTTCCTTCACACAGCATTTCCATTTATCTTATCATGATCATGTCCTAAATTTAGTTTCTTTCTACTCTTTATCAGAGTCAATTTGATCACACTATATTTGATTCTATGTTGAGTTGATGTTAATTATTTTCAAAGCCTTCATGACCAAGTGTCATTTTTTGCATCCAAACAGTCTTTTAAGCTAACCTAGCTGATGCACAGCAGAAGTTAAATTGTCCTTGAACTATGAAGATATATTACTGACTGTCCCTACTCTCACCCATCCCTTGCAGTCAATAGCTGGTTTAAACTCTATGTACAGCAGTAAAGATCAGTTACTTTGGTCCATTAAGAATAGTGGTTTTTAACTCTTACTATGTATCAGAATCACTCAGATCTCATCCCCAGAGATTATTTTTGTAGTAGCTTTATGGAGATATAACTCACATACCACAGAATTCACCCATTTAAAGTATCCAATTCAATCAATTTTAGTATATTTAAAGCTCTGTGCAGCTATCACCATAATTACTTTTCGTACATTTTTATCACTTCCAAAAAAAAAAAAAAACTCAACAGGCATGGTGGTTCACGCTGGTAATCCCAGCACTTTGGGAGGCCAAGGCAGGCAGATCACTTGAGGTCAGGAGTTTGAGACCAGCCTGGTCAACATGGTGAAATCTGCTTCTACTAAAAATACAAGAAATTAGGCAGGTGTGGTGGCACACACCTGTAATTTCAGTTATTTAGGAGGCTGAGACAGGAAAATCACTTGAACCTGGGAGGCAGAGGTTATAGTGAGCAGAGATCACACAACTGCACTCCAGCCTGGGTGAAAGAGTGAGATTCCATCTCAACAAACAAACAAACAAACAAAACATAAGCATGAGCTATTACCCACAATCCTCCCTTTTTCCAGCCCTAAGTATTCACTAACCTATCCTGTTTCTATGAATTTGTCTGTCGATATGGAATCATACAAAATGTTTCCTTGTATGTCTACTTTCTTTCACTCAGCTCACATTTCATTCAAGTTGTGGCATGAACCAACACTTCTTCTATTTGTTGTAAACAATATTTCATTGTATGGATATACCACATTTTATTTATCTATTCTTCAGCTGATAGACATTCAAGTTGCTCCCACTTTTTGACTATGATGAATAATGCTGCCATGACCATTCATGTACAAGTTTGGGTGTGGATATATATTTTCACTTCTCTTAAATATATACCTAGAATTGAAATCTCTGGGTCATATGGTAATTCTGTGTTTAACCTTTTGGGCTAATTGTCCAACTGCTCTCCAAAGTGGCTGCATTTTACATTCCCACCAGCAGTGTAGGGAGATTCTAATCATTCTCCATTTCTGCCAACACCTGTTATAATCTGATCGGTCATTTTATTATTTCCATACTGGTATGTAATCCCAGTGCGTTTGGTTCAATTGGTACAGCTGTTGTACCTAGGCTGTGTGCTTATTTATGTATATGTTATTTGTCTATATTGAGTAATTTAAAATCAGGAGAGTCACTCTTTTAGCCTCTATCAGAAAGGCACCTCATGTGATCAACAGAATATAGGTTTTATCTCTAGCCTTAGAATTTGGAAGCCATTTCTGCCAAGTGAAAGTAAACCAAACAAGCCAGTGACAAAATGAGATAAATATGTGTTCAAACAGTTTGAGCATCCCTAATATGCACATTTTAAATCCAAAATGCTCCAAGGTTTAACCCTTTTTGAGTATCCAACATAACACCACCAGTGGAAAATTCCACACATAAGTACCTAATACAAACTTTGTTGCATACACAAAATTATTTGAAAATGTTTAAATTTACCTTCAGTCTATGAGCACAAGGTGCATATAAAACATAAATGAATTTCGTGTTTAGACTTGGATTCCATTCCCAGCATATCTCATTATGCACAAGCAATTATTCTCAAATTTAAAAATCTAAAATCTGAAACACTTCTGGTTCCAAGCATCTCAGTTAATTCTTCTTACTGTGCTATATAATCTGCTGCTTTCATTCCCGTTTGTCAAACTCCAACTGAAACACCTCTTCCTCCATGAAGCCTGGTCTTTCCAAATAGGGTTAGATGCTTTCTCATTTATCCCCACCCAGGAAAACTAAGTACACCCATGTATTTATTTCTCTTTGTCATTTATTTCTCACAAAACCCTATGAAGAAGGTATTATGATCTTAATTTTACATATAAGAAGCTGAGATTCTAAATGATTAATTTACACATGGTCATTGCACACGGCAGAGCCAAGATTTGTTCCTAAGACTATTTGACTCCAAAGTCACTGATCTTCTCACTCATTTGCTTACCTTCCCATTATAACATTTCACACACAGCTGAAACCATATTGGGAAGATCTTGTATTTTAAAAACTAAATTTTTAAAAAATCTGCATTTTTGCCTCCGTCATTTATTGTTACTTTTTTCTCTATGTGTTTATTCATTTAACATTAGACACTGATTTTCTGCTACATACTGGCATATAACTGTATATTGGTCCTTCTGTACCTGATATTCTAGTGGGGGAAGCAGATGCCAATCAAACGTGTCATGGGAAAATTCCTTCAGATTATTTGTCTTTTGCTCCAGGAAGAAGCAAATGAATAAAAAGAAAAAAAAATGGCTTTGAAAGAAGGCCACTTGATACATTTCCCAAAAGAAAATTCAAGTCAAGTCTTAGACGCCAACAGCAGGCTTTGTCAATTCAATTTTAACCAGAAGACATTCACTCTTTTGCAAATAAACCACACTGGACATTTTAAAATTTTGGAGGTCAAGAAGAAGAAATAGCCATATTATTTTCCATAGAGAAATTTCATATAAACTCAAGAGCAATGCTATTAGAGATGATGAAGCAATGGACAAATAAACAAGGAGCTGAGATTTTTATGGGAAATACAGAATGAAAAATAAACATCCTGAGATTAAAGACTATGAATTGAAGGATACATTAACACATAGCTAAATGACAAAGTAGATGGTGCACAAGTTTCAGCACATTCATCAAAGTTTCATAAAAAATGTGCTGATCAATTACTTTAGGTTCTATGCTATGAACGATAAGGAATGCAAAGAAGTCTCGCTCCCAGCCTCTAACTTTATAAAACTCCAGCCTGCCTTGCAAGGTGGAAAAAGATGCCTGCATTCTTCTAACATTTACTCTGCCTCAGGCAAGTCAGCAGACATCTCAGATCCAAAGGGGGGCTAAGGCAGCTTCCACCCTCAAGAAATTCACAGTTGATCTGGAGAAAAACCCGCTATCAAAAAACACTGATGTTTTAATTCTTTAATGTAGAATAACTATAAAAATAATTACCATTCCTTGAGCCCTTTCCAGGACCTCAACCCATTAAAGTAGATATGCTCGTGTCATTTTCATTGTGAAAATAGTCTAGCTGAGGTTCAAGGGAGGCTATGTGTTCTGCCTCAAGTCGCACAGCTAGTGCAGGTATTACAACTCACACTCAACGGATTCCAAAGTTCAAGGTTTCTCCTACCCGTCCGGGTTTCATGCCACCTCCCACAGAGGATTTTAATAAATCCATCTTAGTTGTAGAAATTTTTATTTACTTTGGGCATGATCCTGTCTTTTAAAGTTTAATTTAAAATGTAAGTAAATTTCAGGTGAGACATTTCATCTCAGCTGTCAATTTATTACTAATGGAAGAGCTACTTCACGTTAGACAATGGAAACATTTTGCTTTAGTCTTCTGTGTGACCACCACTAGATGGCGGGACCTACACAGTTATTCTAAGGCCAGTGGGGACATGGTCTCCTTTTCAGCAAGCAGTTGGCTTCACAAAAAGTGCTTCCTTTAAAAACCTAAATTTCTATATTATTATCATTAGATATAGCAACTAGGTCACAGAGGGACAGAGGTTTAAGACTATATAATGCCTTTGCTATATTTGTGTGAAGAACAGGATGTGTCTTTCCTAGTTAGCACATCTTTAAGACACTGAAAGTTTCATATACTGCTTTCTAAAATAGCATAAAGAAAAAGATTTAATTTCTGTGTAGATCATTGTTCTTATGCCAAAGGCAAGATATTTGTGCTTGCTTTTAAGAAGAAGAAATCAGGGGAGGCAGAATCTTATGTTATTTCTCCTAGTTAAATAGATACGATGTCTAAGGCAGCCCACCCAGGTTGGGCTTTTCAAACAATCACTTGTGAAAATGAACATCAGCTTCAGTTTGTGTTTGATTTAAAGGAAATTGATTTGAATAGGAACCCAGAACTGAAGTCTAGTTTCTTCCCATTTTCCATCTCATAGACATTTGACACTAGGAAAAGCATGGAAATGCTATTTTGGTTATGAAACTGCTATGAAAAGCTACCTCAGCATGTCACTCAGTGGAAAGAGCTCCAGGCAAAGCCATTACGTGGAAGGGAAAAGGAAAGGAGGCTGGGAAGAAACCGCATATTACTTGCGTGTGTATTAAGTTTAAGCCATGGGAAGAGAGAATGGGAGGCTGGAAGAAGAAGTAAAAATGATCCAAACCAAGCGCCGTGCTACTCATTTTCACAGGAAATAGCATTTGGCATTGAACAATCATTCCCTGATAAGCGTGTGCAATCCTTAAAACATTTTCAAAATTACTTACAATTAAAAATATATTTCACCAATGCTGGAAATACAAGCAACCACTTTAATAAGATACCCTACACTCATTGTATCCTGTGTTTGGAATATGTTACAGAGTACACTCAAATTTCACATACACCAGAACAGGGGAAGAATTTCGGAGGCTTTCAGGGTGGAATTACCTTTCCAGAACCCCATACTATGGCAACTCATGTTCCACTCCTCAATTTTAAATAAAAAAAAAATTAATTCCCAGGACAAGTTTTGGATTATATTTGTTTGACTACGAAATAGAAAACACATTAAGAAAAAAAAATATAACTTTTAATCACCAGAAGAGGGTGCAATCTTCAAACTTAAAATTTCCACACTCTACTGATAAAGTACCTTTGCAATTCTGAAAGATGCTTCAGCATAATCCAGTTTAATCATTACATTATAATCTTTGAAAGAACCCTAACCATATCTTTGAAGGGTGGAATAACCACTTTTCACAATATCTTCATTTACAATACTCAAAGTAGCCATAATAAATCCAAGTTAATGACAACAGAAGCTGAAAAGATGTCTTTCTATAGCAACACAATCTTCATAATTTATAATTTCAAAAATGTTTAGCTCTTTCACTCACTCCACTGAAATCTGTGGCTCCTTTGCTTGTGCACTCCATAAAAAAAAGATCTATCTTGGAATATGTCATTTTACAAAGACTGCTATTTTTCTTGGTATCTTAGTTCAAGCTGCAATAACAGACTACTCTAGCTGGGTAGTATATTAACAACAGGAATGTATTCCTCACACACCTGGAGGCTGGAAGTTCAAGGACAAGGTGCCAGCATGATTGGGTTCTGGTGAAGGCTGTCTTTGGAACTACAGACTGCTGACTTCTTATCGTATCCTCACAAGGCTGGCAGATGGGGCAAGCGAACTCTCTGGGGGGGGTGTGTGCCTGTGTGTGTGTGTGTGTGTGTGTGCGCGCGAGAGTGCACGTGCATTAATCCCACTCATGAGGGCTTCATCCTTATGTCTGAGTCACCTCCCAAAGACCCCACCTCCTAATACTATCAGGAGGTATTGGAAGTTAGGATTTCTTCACAGGAACTCAGGGACAGAGGGTGGAGGAGACATTCATTCTACAGCATTTGAAGAACTGGAAAATAAACAAATCAGACAAGTGATAGTTTGAAGAAGAAAAGGAAGAAGAAAGGTAAAGGTACTTCTTTTAGAGATTCCTGTTCACTGCAGAAAACAAGACAAGAACAAGAATTCACGTGGGCGGAGGGAACGAACACAGCCATGGGACTCACACTGGTGAGTGGGATGCCCATGTCCACACTCATTCTACCTGGAGGAAGGCTGACTCTACTTTTTCCTACTTTTATGGCTTCGAGTAGGTTCCTTGACATACACAGTCTTTCCATTCCTCAACTGTAGAAAGCAAACAATCATAAGAACTACCTCGTAGGCACTCTTCATCCCTACCCTCTCGCTGTTTCTTTGAGATGCTGCTTTCTGATTTTCTTGGCGGGAGGGGTTAGCTCCCTTAGTTGCTTATTTATCTCTCTTGTTTCTCTCTCTCAATAGAACCTAAGTTTCACAGGCTCATAGACCGTATCTGTCTTATCCCCCCCGCCATTCCCAGTGTCTGGAACAAGTTCTAGCTGAAGGAATTAGCAAGGAGATGTTATGGAGTTAGACCAAAATAGGAATCCAGAACTTGACACACGGTTAGTCATGATACTTTCCATTACACTCTGTTTCTGTGATGTTAATTTTTATATTTACCTTACACTAATGGCATACGATATAGATTTTGAAGTGTGTAGTAATGGCATAAAATTGCCTTTACACGTAAGTGAAGTCACAACTTTCTGATTTAAAGAAAACTATTAAGTAAGTAATAGAACAGATGCTGTGTGTAAATGTCAATACTTGTGAAAGTGGTCATGGATAACAGAGGTTCGCAAAACTCACTAGATAGAGAATAAGCACAACAGAAGCCTGAAATCAAGAGTCAGGGCGGAGATCGGAGGAAGTTTAGGGACTTGGTTTCATAGCTGGGCATTTCAGAGATGGCTGAGGCCAGCAGAGGGAAAAGTCAGGACTTTCCACATTGAGACCGCACAATGTCTGCACAGGGCTGCAGACATAGATTTGTATTTCCATGTTTAACTACCTGTTGGAAATAGATGCTCGGTGCCGCAAAGAAAAATTAGCACTGAGACAAAGGATCTTTCACCAATGCAATTTTTACTTCCTGGACTGCAGGAAGGGTATTCTCACTAGCCATCTTGCCACAAGAGTACAATAAATAAAGGAAAACACACAAATTTATTCCTTACGCATTTGGGGTCGTCCTTAATGCTGTATCTAATCTCCGTTTGCTGGAGCCAGACTTCACAATCTAAACTAAACCCCAATGGGCTAACAACTTACAACTTTTCTAAACAGGTAAAAGCAATGGAGAGCTGGGATATGCCTGTGAGCACATCCAGCACAGATATTTTGGTTAAAGTACAAGGACAGAGAATGTACTACATGCCTGTAGGCACAGCATGTCTAAAAGCTACGTAGGATAGGGCTTGACAAAGTTGTTCGCACACTTATTCTTTAACAAGAAAGGAAACTAAAAAGGAACTTTCCTACTTCCCACACTACCTCTCCTAACTTTATGGAGGAGAATCTCTGATTGTGAAGGATCATGACTCAGCAAATTACCCACTAGATGTTTTCCTGTGATGCTGAGAAGCATCCATAGCTTCCTATTTCTTTGTAAACACCAAACCTAGAAAACTACACATGAGAGTCAAGGGCATTATTCTAAATGCTCAGAGATTTCCAGAGAGAAATCTGGAAAAAATCCTCTGGCTCGGAGTCAACAGATGAGAGAATGAAAGCTACTGCATGAAGTCTTTGGGGCAGAAATTTTCCATTCCTGAGAAGCAAACTGAGGTGAGGACAGTAAATGTTCATGGGCAGTCCCAGTCTTTATTGTACCTTTTAAAAAGACAAAGCCTAAAATGAGATTCTGAGAAAAGAAATCTATCCATATATGAATGGAAATGTGTCTATCCAGCAAATATAAAACAGTATCAATTCTTCAGCAGGACTTATTATGAAACCTGTGCACTGACACATTCTGATTTCTTTAAGAAGACAAGTAGTTCCTCTTTTTTTTCTTTTCTTTTTTTTTTTTTGAGATGGTGTCTCACTCTGTCACCCATGCTGAAATGCAGTGGCGCCATCTTGGCTCACTGCAACCTTGAGACCTCCACCTCCTGGTCTCAAGCAATTCTCCTGCCTCAGCTTCCCCAGTAGCTGAGATTACAGACATGTGCCATCATGCCTGGCTAATTTTTGCATTTTTAGTACAGACGAGGTTTTACCATGTTAGCCAGGCTGGTCTTGAACTTTTGACCTCAGATGATCTACCCGCCTCAACTTCCCAAAGTGCTGGGATTACAGGCCTGAGTCACCATATCCGGTCTGACAAGTAGTTATTCAATAAGAGAAAAATAAAATAAAATTCAAACACGTCTTATAGTTTAAGAGGCAGAGTTTGGAAAAGAAGAAAATAAATACCACCTGAATCCTTCTTTTATGTGGAAACATTTAATTCCATTTAATCATACAAAATCTGCCCATTCAAATTGTCCTCCAGGCCTGGGCCCAATCTCTACTTAAGGAAAAATACATGAAAATATACCACAGGGGAAGATAATATTGATTGGATCATCTCAGATTTCAATATATTGTATCCCATCAGAGGCCACTTACTCATAAACTGCTTAATTGAATGATACATTTTCCATCAATTGGTTTTTCTTCATGAAAATATTTACCTGGTAGACAGTGTAAGCACTGACAGCTTCCTGAAGGCATCTGAGTATGTACAGCAATAACTACAACATGAGAAATGCTGTAAATACAGGGTTGCCCTCTGGGAAGGCTTTCACCCACACTTCTTGGTGAGACTTGGAGAGTATGAGACCCTGGCTTAAAAACTCACTGAAACCTGAAGTTCCCTTCGTCTCCCCAGCCAAACTCATGACTACCCTCAAGTACGCAGCAAAAAGGCCTTTGTTCCTTGCTACAAACTATTTTGAGCTCCCCCAAAATTCAAAGCCCTAACTCACTGTACCCCAAAATGAGACTGTATTTGGAGACAGGGCCTTTAAGGAGGTGATAAAGTTAAAAAGAGGCCACTAGTACTGTTCACAATAGCAAAGACTTAGAACCAACCCAAATGCCCATCAGTGATAGACTGGATAAAGAAAACATGGCACATATACACCATGGAATACTATGCAGCCATAAAAAAGGATGGGTTCATGTCCTTTGCAGGGACATGGATGAAGCCAGAAACCATCATTCTCAGCAAACTGACACAAGAACAGAAAACCAAACACCACATGTTCTCACTCATAAGCGGGTATTGAAAAATGAGAACATGTGAATGTGTGGTGAGGGGGAACATCACACACTGGGGACTGTTGTGGGGTGGGGGCCTAGGGGAGGGATAACAATAGGAGAAATACCTAATGTAGATGACAGGGTGATGGATGCAGCAAACCACCA